>JBBPOM010000830.1:0-17469 GCA_038091455.1 Leccinum uliginosum | reverse complement strand
TGCAGGTTTACTTCTATAAGAGGATGATAACGTGATAATGTGACTTGTGTGGGCACGGCGGTTTTTCAGTCAAGCCATCGATGCACAGTCAAGAACAAAGGGTAGTGACTTCATCAGGGGAATGGTGAAGAGCCGATATGACCAGATAGTTCTGATAAAGACCCATCATCATGCCATGGAAATAATAAGTGTTTATAATCACTCAGAGTTCATATTCACAATGAAGCCATATGATCTATAATGATATGTATTTATCATTAAGATGGCTGGTGACCAGTGCATAAACATTTGTTGATAATTCTATATCATTCAGATAATGAAAGATAATGAATTATTATGCAATCATCAACCATCACCATCCTGATGGTTCATGAGCATTGAATATCAACACATGATCATTCATCATCCACATGTGAAATACAGATATCCATAACCAAGTTTGATCAAATGTTAGATGTCTGATGAGATTATCACCAAGCATATCAACCCTCTCAGTGAAAATATTTCATCATCAATAATGAAAAGCTGATACAACCAGATAGTCCTGATAAATACCCATTATTATGACATGAAAATTACAATTATTTACAACCATTGAAAATCCATATTCATACTGACGGCACATAATCTACATTGATATGTATCCATGATTAAGATGACTAATGACCGATGAGTGATCATTTGTTGACAATGCTATATCATTCAGAGAAAGGAAAATATTTGATTATCATATAATGATCAGCCAACACCACCCCGATGGTTCATGTACACTAAATATCAATAGATGACCATGCATTATCCACATCTGCCATACTAATAGGGGAATGGTGAAGAGCTGATATGACCAGATAATTCTGAAAAATACTTGTCATTAGGCAATGGAAATGATAAGTGTTTATAACCACTGAACATTTGTGTTCTAACTGGAGGCATACAATCTATATTGACACATATTCATCATTAATATGTCTGATGACCAGTGAGTGACCATTTGTTGATAATTCTATATCATTCAGATAAAGTAATTATCATATAATGATCAACCAAGTTGAACCAACATTACCCTGTTGATCCATGAGGATTGAATATCATTGAATAATCATGCATTACCTACATGTGAAATACAGAAATCCACTCTCAGACATGATCAAGTTTGATCAAATGTTAGATATCATCACCAAGTATCAACCCTCTCAATCAATTTTTTTTTCAATTACCTTCAGATGAGTCAGAATAACCACAAAGGCAAGCAAAGAAATCACCCATGAGATACATCTGAAATGACAGCCTGAGGCCAGCTGATAATCCACACAACTCAATTATTTCATCCCGGGCCAGACCTTACAATTTCCATATACTAGTAGTACCCATGACATACTACTAAAACAAGGAGAGGGACCCCTGTTGCAGTGCTACAACTTGAAGTCCAGGTTGCTTCGCAAACCACTGTAACTGTAATTCAAATTTCACTTAAAGTGCTATGCCCACGTATCCGTCCAGCCGAATGTGATCTTCCATACCCGGGCCGTATCTCTCATACTCTGAGTCCCCGTTACATTCATATCATCAAGAGGCCGTCACGTCACGGTGTCCACAGGTGTGTCCCGGTGCCGGGTCTTCTGGTTGCAAGTTCTGCAGATGTGTTGTTCAGCATCTCCTTCACCTCTGTGGAGGTCTCGGTAAAAAAAAAACACACTAAGTCTCGCCCAACACTGTTGTGGTCAATTTGGGCTTAGCTGGCCCCGGGAATCTGGTCCGGCGGGCATTGCCAGCACTGGGTAGACGGATCATGTCGCATACAGGAAAGGAGATGCAGCGGGGTTGACTACCTTGGAGGCAACCCCAGACAGAGTTAAACTCATTAGCGAGCTATCCTGGACTTTTGCACTGCTGTGTCGGGGAGGTCAATTGGGGAGGTCAGGTTACTTCTTACTTTCAACCTGCACTTTTGCAGTGGAGGGGGCCTGGGGGAAGCTGCAGCCCCCTCATCCGTGATCCTCTTTCGCTCGGCCTGTTTCTGCTCAACCCTCTCCCTCTCAGCCCGATTCCTCCATCGCCACCCGCTCTCTGTCGGCTGTGTCCCTCGTTCACAAGGCTCTCCCTCTCCAAGTCCGACTCCCGGGATTGCAACACATGCGAATCCGAGAGCTCGGACACCAAAAGAGACCTTGCAGTCGTGCTCACTATACGTCGCGGATGAGGAGACGCGCGAGGCAGAACCGAGACCGTGTGCTCTGACTATATGGACTATGCGAGTGCAAATGCGAGTAAGCGTACATCTGAGCCTGGACCTGGGGTGGCGGTGGCTGCGGTGGCTGCGACAAACTGCACTAAAGACTGGTGATAATGCTGTGATCAGATATTGATCTCTGGGACGAGATATTCAACTGTGGCTGACCGCATTGAGTCGACCCGAAGAAGACCCTGACCCTGTGCAGTCTTGGCTCCAGAATCAACTGAGCCCTGAGAGTGCGTGCGGGACAGGGCTCACGACGTGGTGCAAGAACTTAAAGGCCAAAGTCGTCTTCGGAGTACTAGGTGTCCAGTTCGTCTTCATGGGCACAGTGACTGCTTTTACTGTACATGTTGGATGCAGAGCCGCTATTGAGAAGAAGGGAAGGGTTGGCACAATGGGATATGCTGCATGGCAATGAAATGGGGACTCACCGTGACTTCTTGATCATGCCCTGTGATCAGAAGAAACGGTCAATAAAAACGTGGTCATCAGGCAGAGAGAGTGAACACGAACATTGTCGTTCTATTTGTTCCGCCGTGCTTTGGACTTTGTCAAGCCGGAATGCTTGCCGTTCCGACCCCACTTGGGCTCGGCACTACCACTGAGCGGCGAGAGGTTCGTACGGACAACAGAGAGGGTGAGTATTCCTCTGAAAAAGGGTCACGTCAGCTGCGAGAGACAGAAGTCATATCAAGAGTGTTACGATGAAGCCGAAGGATCCACGGGGATCGTATCGCCACCGCAATAACACTATATCTCAATCTGAAATACGAACAAGGTGGATAGCTTTGCCAATTCGGTGCAATATTTGCATGTGAAGACGGTTGATTGCTTCAATTTCATACCCTGCAGCAGCGGACAATAATCAATAGGGAATGGAAGACCATACTGTTACGATAATTTAATCAAATACCTCTGGAAGAAGCTTCAGCCCTGAATGGAGTTCACGGAGTCTCCCCTTTCGGGCGACGTGTTCGGGATTCTGAGCATCAAACTCGTGCAGGCATTCCACGCCATACATGAACTTGGACATCCTAGTCGCGTGGTGGTCACAGTAGAAGCCAAGGGCTACGTCCGCCACAGCCTTTGAACTAAAACAAGAAATTATTGAGTACCGAACTCATTGATCAAAGATGCAGTAGCCGATGAGAGCCATTTGTAATGCCGGCTGATGGTGATTTTCCCCGGTGCTAGGCGATCTTGTAGCTGGGTAAATTGCTTAATCCTCCTACCAGCCACACGAACTGCCGAAAATGAAGACTGTAACTCCAAATAGTATGTGGATGCACCTACTTTAATCATACCCTGGGATGTCATGACCTGCGCCTTGATTGACGTTATCGCGGCCTGGATCGGACGGCTCAAATAGCTCCGCTACTTCCGTACTGAGGGTTTGTGAATCAAGAAGTCAGAGTGGGGGGAAAGTGACCTACTCGGTGAGCTTGAGAGATTCGCCGCGTATCCCCAGAGATATCCTTGTCGAGCGGAGAACCCAAAGGGACCTAATAGTCCCCATTCTTGTCGCGGAACAATCGTTCGATGGTCTCATCAAATCATTTGGTGTGTGTTCTATGGAATCGGTAGTTCCGTATCTGGAGCTTGAGTTTCTTTGTCCAAGTAAGCTCGAGGTTCGTCGATGATTTATAATATTGGATGAGCCATACCTGGTAGCAACTCTCTCGCCCTCAGATGAATACCGATCCTGCAAATATACCTTCAAGCCTGATTTAGAAATATGGATGACGTTTCAGAGAGAGGAACAATCGATCTGGCGGTGCGACCTGATTGGTGCCCCGCACCGCGTAAGAGCTGATACCGAGGGTGCCACCGCCTGCCTCTGCCACGAAAAAGCCGTGCCTGGATGGATTCTAGGGCCAAGGCAATGAGTGTGATTTCATGACACGCAGAAAGTGCCACGTACGGAAAGGACGTCGGTAGAAAGTCCGCTCTGAACGTAGGCGTGTAAATTGGCTTCACCCTCTGTGACGAAGCGGATCCGGGCGCGACCCTCGTATGTGACGGGGATGAGGCCGCCATGAACAATGGCGCGACGCATCCTGGTCTGCAGTGCACACTCACAGCCGTTGGTGTGGCTGAGGACGGCCTCGATGGAGTGAGGGCCTTGCCGTTGACATGGATATCTTGAAGCTACGTGTACAGCGGAAGAGGCATTGGCGTTTCAAAGGCCATGAGCGTTTCTTGCGAGTTTTCTACATACTTGATAAGTTCATGTTGCGTTTGACCTGGTTACTAATCGACGGCGGTGACGAACATCCACGTCAAAGGACGCATAGATGAGGTCGTTTCGGTCAATATAAGGTTGGTCGAAACCCATGACGCGCCAGAGGATTCGACTAAGGAAATCAACGACTGGATTGACAAAGTCAAACGAGCGACTCAGATTTGTTTCCGAACACCTTCAATCTCGGCACTCACAACAAATTCTCGCAGCCCTCGTCCGTTCAAGCTCCATCAGTTCTACCGTGTCGGCTGAGGTGAATGGAGAGGTTGAAGATATCCCCAGTAGCTTGAACGGTCTCGGTGAGTAAGTGGTAGGAAATTGTGAGAAATCTTACGTTACGGTCGCCCTTTGAATAAAGTGAGCCGGCCTTCCAGGAATCCAGCGACTACCACGGCGTAACAAATAGTTCATCATTCGATTCCCAAGTCTCTTCCGAGAATCTACAAATCACTACAGGCGCTGTTACATCCACGCCAAAGCTGCTCTCCTTCACCCTGCACCCATGCGGACTCCGCCTGTCATCCCAACGCATTCTCCATCGACGTGCGTATCTGATCCAGGTTCGTCGGACTCGCATGCGAAGGGTTCCGATCGTCCGCAAAGACGCATTGCAAACCGTAATAGAGACCGGTATTGTGCTATCATTGGACGATGTTATTCGCAAACGGTAAGCGAATGGCTTTGTATTTGTGAATCTGTGACGCTTCAGTAACGTTTCCTTGATGCGCTGACTCCTAGGAGGTTAATTGATATATAAATCGTGACACTCACCTCCATTGCCTGTCCTGCGCCTGTGGTATGCATCACTTACTGTAGGCCTAACCAAAACCTAAGATAGAGTATTGCGTCTCCGAGCAAGACAACCTAGGGTGCCGTTCACATAATGGGGAAGTGCTAGAGTAGAATGTACCACCCACCTCGAAGGTCTCGATACGAGTACAGTATACGCTTGCCTAACTTGTAACATGTACCTTGTAAGAACAGAGAAGTCACCTCGTCTGAGAGATACCACTAGTGGACGCGAACAAGTAGCTCACCATGTTCGAGTTCCGATCGCAGCCATTGTCTTTCCCACTCATGGACCGTGCGTTGATACTAATTTGTGCCTGCATTCGACTCAGCATATTGCAGTGATTTGTTAACTTTGTAACCGGATGTCAAATTCGCGGTACTCACCACGCTCTCAAGCCTCCGGACCTTCTCGTTGAGCTTTCTCGACACCTCACGACGCCAACGGTTTGCTCCTTCATATTCCGTGCATACAATGTGTGATTCACTCAAGAGTAGTAGTCAATCGATTCATCATCGTTCGATAAATGGACTCCCCGGTCCACTGGCACTGTAATGGTGGCTGAGAGTGGGAGTTCGTTGAACCGAGTGCCGAAGGACTATTCGGCTATGAAGAAAGGGTAGATGGGATGATCAGCCGTCGATCATGAAGGTGAAAAGATGGAGGTAGGAAATGATAAAACAGCGACGAGATGGCCTGCTATTGAGTGCACCCCCGTGGATTACGCACCTAACGTCTGCTGTTCTCCATCTCCATTGTTCCACATCCATGTTCCCTCTCCGGGGACGTGGGAGATAGACCATCCCTGGGACCGAGACTTGGATGGCAAGCTTCGGGAGGAAGACACTTCAAGAGTTGTAATATGCGTGGTTTCGGCGCGCAACGGCTGCAGGTGCAAGGTGTCATTGAAGCGGGATTCGGTGACCCACGGAAACGTTCGCGGCGTCACTGGTCAACACATTGGGAGCTGTGGTATTGCTCGCTGTCGAGTATTCCACGGCTCTCGGTGTGTTCCACTTCCACTCTTCCAGATGTGTGAGAATGAGGGAGTTGACAATAGACTGGTGTCCGTAGATGAAGTCAACCTGTAGAATTCACGCAACGACGTCGGTGAATGGAAACATCGTTCGACCAAAAATCACTCATGATAATTGTTTAATAGGCTCACCTAGACGCCTCTGATGTTCTTTGAATGATAAGTCCCAGCAGGAGTCCACCCTTCGTCGGTAGTACCGGTACGTAGTATACGTTTTTGCGACGCTTACGGAGAAATCCTTGAACACCCTGCAGATTTAAGAACTCGAAATTGGCTAATTGCATCGATTCTGATGAGTCGTCACAAAGCTCCACCGAGCGGACCACCGAGGATCGTCACTACATGGCGAAAGCATGTGCGCTGGTACTTTTTCGACGAGAGTATTGACGAGACTGATTTGGCTTGCGGCTGGTGTGTACCTGCACAAGAATAGTCCAAGTTGGCATAATTCAACCTGTCGACGATGGGTAGTGGGTACATGGATGTGTTGTGGGAGCGTGTCGTCAGGTCTGAAGGCGTATGGGCATCCACGGGCATGACGTTGGTATTCTGAACAACGGGAATAATATTGCCATGCGTTGTGAAGGCCCAGGAAAACATCAGGTTCAAGGTGAAAGCTCTAAAAAGAGGTGTGATTCATTCTCCGCGTGCCAACTTCGCAGTACTCGTTCAAGATTGACTGTGTCTGCAAATGCAGTCCGAGTCATCGCTGAAGCAGCCCATCCGACTCCGAGGGAACTCTCAGCGTGTCGTACGGAATATGTATTGGTTGGGTAATTGTACTTTTTCCGATTGCATACTCAATCAGAGTCGGCACCGTCATCATCATACAGCGCAAACATAGTAGTTCGAATGTCCGAGTCGTCCTCTTCCTCAGAGGAGTCAGTCAGGTCAACGTCCGACTCCAATTCTGCCTGGCCATCCCATTGACGAAGCACAACTTCATCCGGCTCCGAGTCGGAGTCAACAGGATCATTACCTCTTCCTACATGATCTTGAGACTGAGAAGAGCCTTGCATTAGAGGAGCAGCTGGGCGACCACCTTCAGTCGTGGTGGAAGTTTTGCATTGGTTCTCGTCGTCGGAGCTTGGAACATGATGGGAGTATGTATGCCCGACACCAAGACCCCAATGGTACCTCATAAGCATATCTCGATCAACAAATCTTTAACGCCAGTGTAAGCCAGGAGCCACAGACAAGCAGACTGTCATACCTATTGATATAATAGTAATTCCAATCTTCAGAATCTCCTGCGATACTAGCGGGTATCGCATCGTGTTCTCGTTGTAGTTTTCCATGTTTGAAGGCAGGTATGAGGTGGCAACCTCTCAATACATCTGCAGGGTCCACAAAATCAAAAGTAGCAGGATCTCCCGTGTCCGTAAACTGCAGAGCCTCAAGACCATGTAAATCTTGTTGCGGTACTCGCTCGAGCCACCGCACATGCAGGAAATCCATCCGCCGCGGGAGGTAATCCTTCATCCCCGGCCCGATGTACTGAATGTTAGCATGGTATACCCCAACGATCCTGCCATAACAAAACCGATGGCGATCCTCCGAGTCCCCGGACTCCGAACGGTGAAGCAGCATGATATCACAGTGTTCCGTGTTCGGATTGAAGATGTCGTCGGCACGGCGAACATCGTATGTCGTATAATTGATCCGAAGGATATGATGTCGGTAAATACGATGGTTCTTCAGTATGACATGATCAGGGTCAGCGGGCAACGCACTTAAACCATCGTCGAGCCCAGCCAAAAGCGTTGGATTCGTATCGCCATCGGATGCTGAGTTTGTCCCGTGAATTTCTACGATCCGAGGCAGTAGATGGTGTTTAAGTTTGACCGCAAAGTCCTAAATTCGCATTATTCAACACCTCGTTGAACGGTATAATGTCAGAATACCAGTCACCTTAAAAGCTGGGTCATCAGAATTTTGCCGGCAAAGAGCCGAGATATCCACGGGATAATTTTGCGATTTCCCAACCTGGTAGTGTTCCCTGGGGTCTTTAGGTAGAGCTTCTAGTGTTGTCTGGTGCATAGCATCGCAATCTACTGTCTCGCGAATACGTCTTATGCGTGACTGTCGCCTTTCGATTTGGGTAAGTTGACGGATAAAGTCCTTGCGACTGGTCCGAAGAAATCTGCCCTTTCCAACACGGTGCTCTCGTTCTCCCTGTGAACGGACAGAAATGAGATGCACATGGACCCAAATAAACACCGCACCAATTGCGTTGAGTAGGAGTCAGTGGTGCCATACCTCCTGATCGAGGACACATAGTCACCGAGGGCGTGCAGCTTGGACGTTTGCAAATTGAGGGTTTTTGGTTGGCGTGACACCGCTTGAGATGATGAACATTTACGAGACCGGGACTGTTGCTGGCGGCGCTGGCGACACGCAGCCTCACGCCTCAGTTCACGGGTCTGGAAAGCAGGACATGTGAGAGTGCTGAAGGTGCGAAGTTCTTCCCCAAGGGATACAGTAACACCATCCATGATCTGGAGGGTCTCGTCAGTATGCATCCGGAGCTTGGCGAGCCCATGCCAATGAGAGAGAACAAAAAGGAGGTGCAATATGGATGAATTGTGTGGTTCAGGAAATAGTCCATCAAAGACAGGCATGGCGCACTGATATGGGTGTCAGATTGAGCCGAACGTGTTCATATGACTGACCTGAAGAAGATCCTCAAAGTCATGAGCTGTAGCTCTCTTCATTTCCGATGCGTTTCGAGAAAAACGCCGAATCGTATCCCGCCCAAATGTCGGGACTTGGCGATATCTAAATGTAAGCATGAGTGATTAACATAAAAGGCGTCTGGACATAACACATACCTGCGATCGAGTTCATGTATTTTACTCTCTTCCAGACATTCAAGCATGCGAAGGAGATGCATGAAAACTGATTTCCAAACCCCTAGCTCGAACTCGTGGAGCAGGTCCACCACTAGCATGACAAAAAGATCGAAACCAAAACGATATAACTTCTCCGAGAATGCGTTCTGCAACAACATTCATAACGGTAAAACGTTAATAGAACCTAGTGTTAGAAGACGCGTACCGATGTCGGGACCAGTGATTCTGGTTTGAGGAGGGCCTCGACTTGAGGCGTTGTGATGGCGTAGTTACCTCCGTAGATAAGGTCTCGTGCAGCCTGTACTGCTTCAATACGATCGAGATTGTCGTGCCGGGCAAGTAGCTGCCGATCTTGCATATCTTTTTCAGTCGCGAGATTCTGAACCATACTCAACGTTACCGTGCAGCGAGGACATGGACATGTGCCCAGGTTGCGTATGGACGCTATAAGTATTCTGGAAAGAAAGGGGAATCAATGAAGTGCTTGAAATGACACATGACTTACTAACTTTTCTGGATAATCCGCCGAGTATGTAAAAATTCGAGGGTAGAACCGACGCTTCAAGCCGTCACAACAGGTGATAACGACACCATGTTTATAAGCCCTGATGAATTCATCATCTAAAAGAACTTTCCACTGTTCATGGAAAAACTCTCGATGGCAATGAGTCATTAGAATGTCACTCAATGTTTTCCCTCCCGAATGGCTAATAACAAAATCTTTAAAGGCGTCAGGGAGCTGCAGCAACAGACCAGTGAGATACACAAAGGGATGCATACTGACCGTGATCACGTACCGTCTGAAAATAAGCAGCATGGGAGCAGCTGTTGTTTGATGGTTGACACCGCCGATATTTTGATTCGTTGCCAAAATACACGTAGAGTGGCCACAGTTTTGCGCTTCCGAACGTGGACAGTTGGGTCGCATCCGACCAAAACATAAACGAGGCGATAACTCGAAGTAAGTTGCAACCAGGCTCTGAAGGCGATGCTTGCAGTTCCTTGTGAGCATCGAGGAACGCGCTGGAGGTAAAAAGCTCTCCATGCACCCTTACATCCCTATTCCTATGAGGTGGATTCCAGAGCAATTCGTACGGTTCATAGTGGAAGTGCGCAGCCTGGACGGGATCGGTGATCTTCTCTTCTAGGATCGAAATGAGGGAACGATGATGGAAATCTTGTACGGTGAAAGACTTAGGACCGGGATTGGCTGAGCGACTGTGGAAGGGAACGGAAATGGTGATCGGGGAAGATTTCCACCCGCGGTCACTATTCAACCACTCAGGGGTGTCCGAGCCCGCATCAGAATCGTGATCTCCGAGTTCCCTATCGATGGAATCCCATGGGACCCCACGCAAGTCGGCAGCATTAAATGCAGGGTTCCCGATGACGCCAAGGAGCTGCTTAAAATTCTCCCTCGATTTCTGTGTCCCCTGGTTCCAATACCAGTCCCCTACGCGCATCGCATTTTCATTTGGGTATGGGTGAAATGGGTTGCTTGTATTCGAATGTTGAGTACTGTGGGGAGATGGCTGCAGTACATGTTCTACCGAATACGGGTCATCCGGATCGTGCGAAGGAAGATTTTGCGTAGTATAGGCACGGAGTAGTCCAAATTTATTCATCAGTGTTCTGAATGTTTTGAGCAGCGGACGGGATATGGACGTGGACAGAGCAGATGAATTGGATGGCGTAGTTGTTGTTCCTGAGGGGGTCCGTGCTGCATTGTCCGATAACTCGCGATGTTCTGGTTCTATTGGCAGGGGAGGATCGATGACCGCCTCGGAAGGAGGGAGAGGCGGAAGTGGTTCAGGTAATGTGTCTCGAAAGCGAGCCGGTAGGCGTCGATGTCTACGAGACCGACGTTGTGCCAGAGGTAGATCATCCTAGACACACTTTAAGTTAGCGTCGTTGATGGAGCTCATTCAAAGCCAACGCATACCTCGAGGAAATTAGCAACGTCCGAGTTGCGTGCTTCATCAGTATCGACTGGGGATGGTCCATGCGTGCATGAAGAAGAGGAGACGCCCTGCACAGTGTTTTAGATGAAGTAAATAAACATTCAGTAGTACCGTGCCTGTTGAACTGCTTTCTCGTTGGCTTCGCCACCGTCCTCTGGGTGTTGCGTGTCTTTGCAGCCACTGGTATTCGAGGCCTCATTGGCGCTGGCATGTCTCGAGAGAGATAGTCTCGCTTTTTTTACTTGGTAGACTTCCTTCGCCCGAGCAAGGGCAGTGGATAATCTTTTCTTGCCCTTGCGGCAGCTTTTTTCGTGCCTAGTAAAACCTCCAAGATCAGTAAACGTACGACCACATACACATGTACTTGTGAGAATTGTGTCGGACATAGTGGTGGTTCCGAGACCCAGCTGAGTCACGCTTCGCTGGCGTGGATTCGGAAGACTGGTAGTTACATAAATTGTTACGTGTTCATAAATTATAAATTATCATATGTAGTATCGATACGTATCGCACTGCTCAGTCTGTCAGAGGCTGGGTCATTCTCAAAATACTGGTCCAAGAGGGACGGATAGCGGGATTCCCGTGGATCCATATTGCAAGTTAATGGGCCAGTGCACCCGGTGCGTTAGGAGGTGCCAATGCATTACTAAGTATAGACCTAGTAAACGATTTATGGCGACATTGTACATTATCGTAGTAGCGGCGCATGTGCGCCATGTCCCCGACTCCATAATACAGTAATCACATATCCTTGCTAAGTACTGGTGGTGTAAAACCGAAAGAAATAAGTAGTAGGCCGCCCCTAAAAATCGTAGCTGGCGCTCTTGCGGCAAGTCCCCGACTCCTGGGAATAACCAATTTCGTGATATATTGACGTTGTTGAAACATTACTGCCACGCCAGTGATGAAAATATTCATGTACATATCCTTCGAGTCAGCATACATAGTTACCAGGCCCCAAGTTGTGCCGCAGCCTGCAGTATCTTGATCAACAGCTCCGCAAACGCCCC
This sequence comes from Leccinum uliginosum, assembly GCA_038091455.1. Classification (NCBI taxonomy): domain Eukaryota; kingdom Fungi; phylum Basidiomycota; class Agaricomycetes; order Boletales; family Boletaceae; genus Leccinum; species Leccinum uliginosum. The sequence goes on along the minus strand of JBBPOM010000830.1, from coordinate 5,342 downwards.
GTGCGTGTACGCACACGTCAACAATTTTCTGCTGCCCGGAGGTTGTCCATGTCAGATTGATCACCAAGCTGCAAATTCGCGCAAGAACATGCGTCTGCACCCGAAGGGCAACAGATGGCTGCAGTAAACCAGTCAGCCTGAACACCTTTCTCGGTAACTGGAGGACCACGCACCTCGTCACCCCCGTCGTCCACTTGACGTCATCAGATCCCTCCGTCTTTTCAATCCTGAACGATGCTAGGATACAAACCATTGCTGACCACAGTGACACTTCTGCTACGTGTCTTTCCGGGCTGTGTGCATGTGCCATGTCATTCTAGGAAAACGAACAAGGTCAGAGCGACCCATCGACGTCCACGTACCAGATTCGCCGCCCAAACCCGAGGGTCCAGGAAACCTTGTCCTCGTTCAGCCTACCATCCTTGTCCAAGAATCGCTCGGGCATGAACGCCTCGGGATCGGGGTACTTTTCCTCGTTGCGTGACATCGCCCTGTTATGCCCATCACCGTTGTCGTACGCCCACGAAAAAATGGTAATTCAATTCTTACCAGATGTTGGGGATGACCATCACACCTGTATGCACAAAAATGGTCCGATGAAGCCGCTCGCACTATCAAGGTGCTCAACTCACTTTTGGGAATGTGATACTCTTGATAGACGTCGACCTCGCTGATTGCATGAGGAAGTGCTTGAAACGGCGTCAACGAGTTCAGAGACACATCGTCCAAAAATCCAAAATGCGAACACACCTCCAGGCACCACTGGATGCCACCTGATCACCTCCCGCATGATGGCATCCAGGTATGGCAACGATGCCCTGTCCTCAAAGTCCGGAAGTCGATGATGTCCAAGCGAGCTGTCTATGTTCGCTTGTGCACGTCGTTGGACATCTGGGTGGTTCATCATGAGATAGATAAAGGTAACGAGAGTGGCATTCGTCTGTCGAACAGCGAATATTACTCCATGGTCCTATACGAGAGAAAAGCAAAACGGACCGTCTCAACTGCAGCTAAGGACGTTGTTCGTTCAAAGGATACAGATTCATTCACAAGAGAAATGGAAATTACCTGCATATAGTGACCCTGCAGATTCTTTGATAGCTCGCGCGAGGTCCGGATTCTTGGAATCATCGTCCAGATCATGTCGAGCGATCACATCAGCGACCATGGACGGGGCTGTTGATCCTTCCCTCTAACATTCCCCATGGGTCCCAAGAAACATAATCAGCGACATTGACATTGATACGTACGAGCTGCTGTTTGACCCATTCATAAGGTACGTTTACTGCTTCGACCGTGAGGCGTCGGGATTCGTCTACATGGGCCTTGAAACCCATTCCCGGAAGCCATGCAGGCAACGCCTTTACTGTATTACACCGCATCAATATTGAAGATACACCAGATCTGATGAAGAACGCACCAAACGGAAATGCAGTGCACATAGCAACTACTGGGAGTGTGGTGGCACGTATGACAATGTCCCCGGCGCGTTGCATCGAGGTCACGAACGTCTCGCCTTTCTCGGAATCGCACCCATATGTCACTTCCATGACCAAGGCGGCCGAGAACCTGAGCATGACAAGCGTGAGCAGAGAAATTTCTTCTCAACTTTGGAAATGTTACGTGGTGAAATGCTCAGCGTAGCGCGCGGGGTCATCCAACAGATGCCTCGTCAGCTCGTACGCTTTCTGCAGCTGTCTGGGACGTTGAGCCAATGCTCGGGCGTTGAAGAATTGGTGCAACAGTCGTCGGTGTAGCCTGAACCTCGGTCCATACCGCGCATTAGTCATCGACCATTCCCACCCAAACCTGTTTCCATGTCCGTGTTGACCGTTAATGCGAGATAACACCAGAGATGATGTTTGGTTTTGCAAGAATGAAAACAAGCAAAGTAGGACTTACAGTGTGACACAGGATCACTGGAACGATCAGAGTATTTTATTTTTGCGACCGTTTTTCGAGCAGTGCTATGGCGACGTGTTCGGAATTCAAGACGAGGATTTCTTGGCGCAGGGCGCGCATATAGACGATGTCACCTGTTCCGTGCCGTACGCATAAATGGTGATGGTGAGGGGGTAAAGACAGCATCGTACCGTACGTCTTGGCCCATGCCGTATACGTGAGGAATGGTGCACTTGTGTTTATGTCGAGATGAACGGAAACGCCTTAGGCCAGGGGGAGCGGTAGTTTGACCCGCGACCGGCGTCGAAATTTGCGTATGGCCTCGATGACAAGTAGCACGGCAGCGAGTCCGATCAGGGCTGGTGCAATCATGATGATGGGGAAGTCCTAGTTAGCACTGAAGCATAGTTCGAGCTGCATTGAGGTTTGAACGGCTATTGCCGGCGTTCATGCATGTACTTAACAGTTGTCCGTATTGATCCAGTTGTGGAAACTCTGCCACCGACCGAGTTGCACGTCGATAAGTTTCAGATAAAATGGACGAAGACGACAAGCTGAGGCTGAATGCCATCCGAGTCGAGGTCGGAGAGCGTCTTGTAATGAAGTATGATGATGCAACTTGAATATGCACTGGCAACGTCGTCTGCGGGCCTTCTTTCTACATTTATGTCTTAGAGGGCGGAAAAGTCGACCAGTCATGGAACACGGTGGCGTCCGCGAACGAGTGTGGACGCCGAACGCTGCAAAGCGGAAAACTCGGATGTTATACACAATTGCAGCTCAGGCAGAGGCGCGCTGAGCCTCGCATCGCATGACGCACGCCGCGCCCGCCACGCCGATCGCGATCGAGCCTAGCGGTGCGAGGCGGCTGTGCGTAGTCGGTACAGCCGGCGGCTAAGCTAGCGTAAAACATTAGATATATGTACTCTTTATCAAGTTTTGCCAATCTCTCATCTTCGAACAGGCGTAGGAACTCGCACGTGGGAGTTTAATTTTCATTCGACCAAAGGTAGCCGTCGTTGCCAGTTCAAATATCACAATGACGTGTCTCAGATGCAGGGGTCGACAAATCAATCAACTCCTGACCTACATGAAACACGTTGAAGGCTGCTCAGACAAGGTTGGGATTTGTATGCAGAGGGTCAAAAGCTGCAGCATAATTACACTAACTCGTACACGATATGATAAACGAACGATTACTTTCCACCCCCAAGCGATCAAAGAACGGTATGAAAATGACGAGGACAAGAAACAACAGCATTCATACCTTCAGTCATCATTAGCAAAGGGACGGTGATTTGTTAAGGATCGACCCACACAGCAAACACTCGGATTGGGACCAAACGACCTCAGATTATGATCCCACATCAGCAAACTAGGGGTTTGGGTCCCAGGATTTCCAGAATCTCCAACTACTGCAGATATTACAGTTCTTCCAGCTTGTTAGAGCCCCAGCATTTCCAGACTCCACAATTACCACAGACATTACAGTATGTCCAGATCCTACATACTGAACATGAGGATTTGGGTTGTTTGGGTTCCAGCATTTCCAGAATCTCCAATTACTGCAGACATTCCAGCATTTCCAGCTTAATAGAGCCCCCAGCATTTCCAGAGTCTACAATTACCACAGATACTCCAACATTTCCAGATTTCACATAGTAGTAGTACATAATGAAACATGCATCATGAACCATACTAGTATAGTAGTACTGTGTTCATCACAGTCATGTGTGGCAGTGTGACTCACTGCAGAAACAGTTGCAGGCACATTCTACTATGTAAATAACCACACAGTTGTAATTCATCACACTAAGTTAGTAGTAGTACAAATTGTGGTCAGCTCAAATACAATATATCAATTGATGCAAAGGAAACAACACGGATTGCAGAAAGCCTAGCAGAGCTGTTGTCTTCTGTTTACATGGATCATGACCCCGTGCTGACTCGGAGACTCATACTCGGACTGGTGCCACTGCCACATCCAGTCCGATGACAGGATCCGCTGCAGAAACTCGGTGCTCACTGGCAGTCCAGTCGAGGGACTCGGACATGCATTGACTTGCCTTTGCACCTGTAGAGATCCAGTCGCATGCCAGGATCTCACAAGAACAAGAACTGCCAGTGAGCTCAGGCGAGGTGACAACCCACCGCTTGGTGCCCGTAGCAAATTGAACGATGTTCATGAATCTACATCTCGATTGAAGTCACTTGAACAAATGAAAAGACAACTCAGCTGGAACCGCGGCCACGAACCTGTACAACGTGCTTAATGTCAGTCGCGCATGAAATCCCCCTCGCAAGTGATGCTCTGAGGGGTTTATTACAAGGGTCATTGTACAGCACGCGTACGACGTGAATGAAAATGCTCAGATTCAGAGCACCTGGATAAGTACTAGAGGGAACAGTGCTGGACGATCTCGAACATCAAATCTTTCATTCCGTCATTTGAACGCAGCCCTGTCGGGTGTGTTATATTCCGTTTGGACGGTGACCATCCGTGCGAACCGGCCTCGCACCTCATTGGATGGGGTCTCGCTCGCGAATGGACGCGAGACGGGGGGAATTCCTTAGGTCGGTGCGGGAGACTGTCGGGTGTGACGGACGGCGTGCTGCGAATTGAACAACGAACAACTTGAATAATCAATACTGTAATTGTTAGTCACAAAAACAACAAAAGACAGCTCGTTAACACCACGAATCCATGCAACGTGCCTCACATTCCATTGCACGGGGAATCTCCGAGTCCCTGTAACTTGACGCTCCGAACCTTATTCGTTAGGTTCGTTGCATGGGCTGTCGGGTGGAAGTAGAGGTATGTGCGTTTGCACCGTTTCATTCGGCCAAGCGCAGGCATGTCGGGTGGAAGTCGTGGTCTGTCCGTTGCAGTCCGTTTGACCACCCGTGCTAGCCTGCCTCCAATTTTGTTGGATGGTCGGATTTCCCCAAAGCCTGACGATTCCACAGGGCATTGCACGGGACTTTCAGGTATCACGACCGCCGTGCTACATGGTGAATACAAACGGTCAGACTCAAAAAAACGTGGATCCAGTCCTCGTACGCACCAGAGGGAACCGAGACCGATCTCGCTACCACACCGGTGTTGTCTTCCGTGTACACCATCCTCGGTAACCTGCCTCATATCTGCTTGAATGGGATCTTCACCTCGATCAATTCCTTGGGTCGTTGCGCAGGACGGTCGGGTGTCACGACTGCCATACTACAAGGTAAATATAAACAGTCCGACTCGGAGGACATGGATGAGTCCTCTTACGCAGCAGGGGGAACCCAGACCCATCTCGCTACCACACCGGCGCTCCAGATTTTGTTCTGCCGTTGCGCAGCCTTATCGGGTGGAAGTTGAGGTATGTGCCGTGTATTCCGTTTGCACCGACCATGCTAACCTCCCTCGTATCTCGTTGCATGGGATCTCCCCCTTT
>JBBPOM010000829.1:0-17476 GCA_038091455.1 Leccinum uliginosum | reverse complement strand
CATCTTGATGACGGCATAAGCCAGATCAGGACGGGTGCCTAGCATGATATAGAGGAGAGAGCCGATGACTGATTGGTACTGTGACCTCAGTTTGGCGTTGGCTTCTTGCTCGTTGGGTGCAGGGCGCGTTCTCTAGCTGGAATTGTTTGATGACTTTCTCAGCGTAGGCAATTTGGTCAAGTCTCAGTGTCCGTTTGGAATGGTCTCTGGTAATGTGCATGCCAAGATATTCTGTGGCAGCTCCAAGATCTCTACATTCCCATCGTTTCATGAAGCGAGATTTCTCAGCGAGGATGAGCTTCCTATCACTACCTAAAAATAGAGCATCGTCAACATAAACAATGAAAATTATTTTAACTTTTCCGATGTATTTGATGTATACTCCAGGGTCGGAGATAGAACACTTGAAACCCATTTCTAAAAGAGATTTGTGCAGAGCCTTGTTCCATTTGATGGTGGCTTGCTTGAGGCCATACTAGATGGCTCGTTTTAGCCGACAAACCTTATTCTCTTGTCCTTTGACAACGAAACCTTCAGGCTGAACCATATAGAGTTCTTCGCCTTCATCAAGTTCTCCGAAGAGGAAAGCCGTCTTGACATCGAGTAATTCAATCTCCCAGTCCTCTAGAGCTGCAAGAGCAAATAAGAGTCGCACTGTTTCGAAACATGCAACTGGAGAAAAGGTTTCTTCGTAATCCATTTAAAAGACCTGTGTAAAGCCTTTAGCAACAAAGTGTGCCTTCTTGCGGCCATCGCTTTTACGACCTGGTGGTAGATCTACGAGTTCCCAAACGTGTCGATCTCGTAATGATTTCATTTCTTCTTCCCTTGCCTTTTACCATATAGGCTGGTCAGCCGCTGGCATCTTTGCCATGTCTCGGTAATGTACCGGTAAATCGCCGACGGCTGCGGCAAAATCGCTATCCTGTTCATTCGTCGGAATAGAATCGGTGGTAACATCCATTGGAATCTCCGCAGGTGGTTGGACTGCGGGAATAGACTCCTCCTGAATAGGAGACATCGCCCTATTTCGCTGCAAGTTATGCTCAATCTCTATTGGCATATAATCTCCGTATGTGTTATCCAGTAAAGTCCGGCGTACGGGAATTTTGTTAGATGTCCGCATGCGAGTGACAGGTGTTTCTCGTGCGGTCTGTGTAGGGCGGTGCTGATGTGGTTGCATCCTAAACTCAGGAAGGGTTTGATCTGAAGTCCGCTGTGGAGCATACCAAGCACTTCGGCGATACTGCACGGCAGTATTAGAAGGACCGGTGATAGAACGATCAATTGGGAGAGGATCTCCGAGGAGCGTTCTGCGAGGCGGTGAGGGTAACTCAGTTCCGTCTTTGTCATGTCCTGGTATTTTGTAACGTTTGTGCTGGTGGCGTCTGTCAGGAGAAGTACGAAAGTGTGCTTCTTGACTAGAGCGGGTTTTGGAGGATTTAGAAGGAACTATGGTCCGTTAAGGTTCTCCTCCAGAATTCAGATCAGGTGGAGATGTCGGAATTTGTAATGGAGATCCGAGCGGAAGATCATAAGTCTTCGAGAAATCCCATGGAGTAGATTTGGAAGAGTGGGAAGGCGTGGTATCAGCATCTGGTTGTGGATAGAAATGATGATTCGGAGCGAGATCAGCTGGTGAAATTGGGTCAAGATTAATCTGTGGTCCCGGAATTTGAACGATCTGATCAGGATACAGTCGTTCCGGTGGATTATCAGGTTGAGTATTCATTGGATCTTCTTCGGCATCCAGATCTGTATCTGAAAGGGAAGGAAGAGGAATGGTGGAAGGAATGTCTGTTTGCTTCTTGGTACAATAAGGAAATGTGAATTCGTCGAAAGTGGCAGTGGATGACACAATAACACATCGACGAGTTAGACTCCAGAAACAGTAGGCTTTAGAATTGCGTTCATAGCCTATGAAAACCATTTCTTCTGCTTTAGGAGAGAGCTTATTAGCCCTGAGATCTTTTGGAATGAACACATAAGAGCGACATCCAAAGATCTTGAAATACAAAACATCTGGTTTATCACCTGAGAAGATCTCTATAGGAGTCTTCCATTCATGACGACACACTGGCATCGGTTGGCGATTATAGATGTGGAGAGCGGTCTCACAGGCATCCTGCCAAAACGATTTAGGCAAACAGGCCTGATGATGCATAGCCTCCGCTTTTTCCATAAGCATGTGATTAAATCTCTCTGCTCAACCACAGTTCTGTTGTGGGAGATGAGGAACGGAAGTCTGATGGGTAATACCCTTTTCTTTGAAGAAATGTTGGAGGGTAGACACCATAAACTCTCCACCACAGTCCGAACGTACAGAGGAAAGGGAGAGACCGGTTTGGTTCTCAGCCCAAAGAACAAGCTCGCGGAAGCGGGCACTAGCATCACTCTTGTTGCGGATAAAGTGCAACAACGCAAAAGAGGAGCAGTCATCAATGAAGGTAAGGATATACCGAGCACGAGAGCGTGACTTGGTCGGTAATTCAACCAGGTCCATATGAACGAGTCCAAGTTGAACTCGAGAAGAACACTTCTCGGAAAGGGGAAAGGACCGTTCATAAGCTTTACCAAGGAGACAACCAGGACAAGGTGAAGCAGGGTTGGCTAGAGCGGGTAAAGATTTAGGAACACCCTTTGTGCTTTGATAAGCATGTCGAAGTGCGTTCTGAGATGGATGCCCAAAACGATGATGCCATAATTCGAAGAAATCCACATCCTGCAAGGTGGAAGCATTCTCTTCTGGAGTGATCAGAGTGGACCGAAACCAGTGGAGAATGTCGTTGGGAGATGAGGCAAACGCCCGGATGACCAAACGACCTTGCTTGTCCAAGATATCGGTGGTTTTGCCTATTATAGTCTTGTATCCCTTCTTAGCCAATTGATTTGTAGACAATAGTCGACAAGAGGCGGAAGGAGAATACCAAACTCCATCCAAAACAACTTTGATTGGTTTCTGGTTGCCGAAAGGCTGTTCGAGTATGACCGTTCCAGGTCCATGCATCTCGATGTAGTTACCATCGGCAATACGAGCACGCTTCTTGAGATCTCCCAGATGGGAAAAATCTTCAAGGTATGGTGTAATGTGATCGGAGCAACCCGAATCAATCAACCAGTGAGAACGGTAGAAATCCTCTCGACGTCTGTCGGTAAACAAAGCAGAACCTGTCATCATCACGCAAGAATAAAGGGAAGAGTAATCATCATTGGTAAAATCGTAATCTCCATAATCTCCAAAATCATCAGGTTCGGGAACATATGAGGAGTGAGTTCTATCTCTGGATTCTGCATGGCGATCTATGCCATGTTTCCAGGTACCATCTCTATATCTCCTGTCATCTCCACGGTAACTCTCTTTCTTGCGGGCAATATCCTTCTTTTCCTGGCATTGCCATCTAGTAGCACGCTGGCGTCTCACGTCAGAATCCTGTCTGTGCAGCAAGGTAGAAGAAGAAGGCTGACTGGATCCTCCCATTCCATCATCATGGAACTCGTAACCGTCTTGCGGTGATGAGACCACCTGAATTGCTTCAAATGGGGACCAGCAATACTCTACAACGAGGCTGTTGTAGGTGGTTGATGCATCTCCGACATCGTCGGGAAACTCCTGAAACTGGTTCGCGAAACCTTCTTCTTCGTCAAACGTATCTGCGGCGTTAGCACGGCCTTTACCTTTCCGGCGGTCCCTACGCTTGGCGTAGTTGTCAGTGTTATGCTGACCTCTAACACTTCCTCATCCACGTCCACGACTTCGTCCTCTATTGGCTCCACCACAAGATCCACCAGCTTCTGGAGCCGGAGGGACATAATGGGAATTGTTCTGGTTCCGGTTATTGCTGGAGTTCCAGGGACGGTTCTGCGGAGGTCCGCGTCAGATAACAGCGGTCCTATGGGCGGAGGAAGAAGGACCGGGTTCGGCAGAGATACGTTGAGCTAATGATCGTCCCTGCTGACGAGAGATGATGAGACCAGATCTCTGCATGTTAATCTCCGAAGTAATTCGGGGAAGGAGGTTGTCGATTGTGAAGTCGACGGGATCGGTAATAGCATGGGCCGTTGTGTGGACCATGGTGTTGAAGGAAGGTGGGAGACGGGACAGGAGAAGAAGTCCTGGGAAAGGGTCTTGAAACGCAAGACCTGCATTCTGAAGCTGTTTCAGAAGCGACATGAATTTGCCGAGAGAAGACAACATTTGATTTCTGTCAAAGCGGAAATTGACAAGATCCCTGTAAAGGAAGAAGATGGCAGCAATGCCCTTCTTTCCATATATGGACTCCAGATGGAGCCAGTTGTGTCTAGCAAGTGAGGGATGAGTGTCGGCGATAACTGGAGGATTCGTGTTCGCATCCGCAGCTCTGGGAACATAGTCCCAGGAAAGGTTTTGTTGCAGATCTAAAGCAACGAGTGTGTGAAGGAATCCGTTGACCTTTCGATCAAATGTGATCCAGGCGGTGCGAGTGTCCGGTGTCGTCATGGTGTGGTATTCATGTGCGCCGGAAATAAATTTCCAGCCATCATAGTAGCAGGTACTATGCGAAGAATCTATCCATCCGGCTTACACAAGCCTTTATCTGCGATCCCCGCACCCACTCTCTTGCTTACGAGGTCTTTCGGGACATAGACTTATATCGTAAAGCTAACCATGGTGCCCCTCTTCGTATAGATCAGATCCTCGTTAGGATCAAGATTCACGTCGATGATGCAAATCAACGTCGAGCTGAACAACAAAGAGAACGTGATCTTTGCATTGCAAATGAAGCATCAGGGGATCAAGACGTTCCTAGAAGGTTATGGAAAGCGCGTAGGGAACGCCACCTGTCTGCCGAATTGGCCACTCCCAACGGAGTTAGGCCTTTACGCATCAGAAAGACAGCTGTGCCTAGATCTTCCTACCCAGGACAATGAGCGGTCCTATCTTTTTTTCAAACATGCTTTTGTATATTGGGTGTTCGATGGTCTTCCTTTCTTTTCCTCTTCGTACAAATATTTCCTTTATCCTTCTAACGCACTAGAACATGTTTGGCCTGTGATACAAAATGTACACTACTTTCCTGAACTCAATTTTCTCTCTTTAGAGGAGAATGACTTCAGAGACCAAATAACTCATCGTCAGGTTAGATTGGTTCCACCAAATTTATCGCAGTATTTACCTACCAATCATACTTGGTTGCTAGAGAAAGCTAAACGTGCAGATAGATGGACTCAATCCTTAGGTGTTCGTCAAGCTTGGCGAGCCTATCAATCTAGGAAATTATGGAGGAAACACCGAGGACTATCTCCACCGCTCATGCCAGGATCTTTCCCTCTCACCTCTCTATCACCTACACCTTCGGTTGAACACTCAGATCCGGATACTATGAAACATTCCGTTCTTTTGGAACAGGAATTGGAAGAAGGGTTTCAGGACACTGCCGAGACTCCTTCCTCTGAGTTATCGGATCTAGATTTGGATCTAGATGGATCAGATGCAGATACGGATTTAGAACTGGACATAGATTGGTCTTTCATTTCTGAGTTCTCGTTAGCTGATTCTTTTGATCCTTTTGAACAGAACCTTCTCTCGCAGCTTTACCTTTAGATAATCACAATGGCCAACGTAACCCCTGCCGAGTTCAAACCTGACAACTCCACTCTATCCCGTTTTCCTACTCTCATTGGTGCATCCAACTATACGCAATGGGCTATGGCCCTTAGAGGTTCCCTGGAGATGCTTGTAGTACACATCTCCCTGTCAAAAGCGGCATTCCATCCCGGGAGTGACCTGAAAGTCATGGTGCATGCTTTGCAGCAGCTCCGTGACGACGGGAGAAGCAGGGAAATCTCACTTTCTCAAGATCTCATGACCTTGGAAATGAATGAGAGAACCGGCGGCGAAAGGGTCCTGGTAAGTTTGAGAGGGTATGGCCCAGCTGATAGAGGAAACCAGAGAATAAAGAGATTCATCGTCGTAGAAAAAAGTGTGGAGGTGAGCATGTGAGGCATGGACAGGGACTGAGATCTCCAGCCAGTGGAAGCAGACCGGGTGAGCGAGACGAATGGAGTCAAAAATATCCATGATGTCAGACCTCAAAGGAAGCATCAGGCCAGACTGTTGTCCCGATTGGCTCTATACCTCCGGGCATTAGAATGTGCTCTCGCGATGAGATCTCAGGATTCGATATCTGTAAGAAGATGTCCACCGACCCAAAAATCCAGCACGAAGTCCATAAGTACGATGTAATCATTCAGCTGTTCTTCTCCTAGAAAGGGAACATTGTCGAACAGGCAGACCGGAGTGATCTGGGGAATCTCTGTTTCCAAGATGGTCATTTTGATCTCAATAGTTCGGGGGTGAAGTATCGGCAAGGTAATCGGAGGGCGGCATATCTGGTACGAGAGAATGTGCTGAGGGAGGACAGGGGACGACTGTAGAGTCGGAAGAATCTGTGGAGGAATTGGGATGGAATGGAAGGGTGTCCCAAGAAATATCAAGTAAGGCTAACTCAGAGCTAGAGCTCGACAAAGTCAACCAAGAAGGTACATAGTACCTGTGAGGTCTTGTCGGAGTGGGCTCGACTACAGGAGCTCGTTGTGAGGTCTTTTGTGTAGGCGGAAAGTTTTGTCGACAGGATAGACGAGGAGGCAGGGATGGATGGAGAATCTGCTGACGGACGAAAGTAGGAAATATCTGTCCACAAGGGCAGACTTCACCAGAATATCCCGGACGTTGACAAAATGGACAGCCAAGTTGGATCTCAGTGTCCACTTGACCTCTATTTCTCTGGGGCGCAGCGAGGGCAACCAAATATAAGTCAAGTGGAGAATACTCACTTGAGGTTGAGGAGCGGAGGGCAATAGCAAGTGCTGGAGGAACTAACACATAGTGGGAGTGTGAAAGTGCCTTATTTATTATAGAGGTAGGCAACTCTATATATACAGTACAAGTGTTTGTACGTATTGTGGAATGGAATGTTCTACAGTAGATTTTAGTGTTGCCACAGTTCAGTTAACCGGTAACCAGTTCAATTTTAATTAGTCTCGGCAATAGTTTGGTTACATTACATAAACCAAACCCCTGGTAAGCCAGAGTTTCAGTTTTACCCGGTTCAGTCTCAGTTTATGACTGAACGAAACCAATTCATGGTTCCGACCAGTCCGGACCAGTCCGGACCAGTTCGGACCGTGTAACGATGGTACTAGTCTACAACACAAGTATGTACAAATGAACAATAAACAAGCAAGCGCCGCGGCATCAATTCCCCCGAGTCACAGTCGCGCCGCATCATCCCCGCTCACGATGTCACCGCAGCAGCTGCAATTATACTTCACCCCACTACAGATTGAGTCCAAAAGTTCCTCATGCTGCGGCGGTCTGCCATGGTAGACCGACAGCCAGGCGTTCGGGAGCCTCTCGGGAGGGTGATGCCAGTGGGCTGTACCACTGGCAGCCCGCGCCGCCTATTGAGCCATTTGTAAGTCACCGTTGTAAGTTGTTGTAATGTACTCGGAGTCGGTACGACATACCTTTTGGGTGTTTGCAAACAGATCCCATCTTGCCCTTTCAAATTTGTGTGGGATTCGGGGGATACGTTAGCAGCGCGGAACTTGGCGAGAGAATGTTCGTTTTGCCAATCGAATTGCGCATGATTCTCAACCAATCCCGCTGTCGGTGAACGAGAGTGAGCGAGCATAGTCTAAGAACTGCGAGAACTCTTCTGGCAGAGCCTCGCATAGTTCTTTCATTGGGATGCTTTGCTTCATGTGGAGGATCGAGCTTTTGCATACTGGAGTCCCATTGAACCAGGGGAGAGTTCCACGCGAAAGATATACCAGTACATAGCCGAGAGACTCCAGGTCGTCTCTACGGCTGAGTTCGTTTCCTTGGTGGCTGTTGATGGATGCGAATGCCAGTGTGCCGACAAAGGGTAAGCCTTCATGAGAGGGAATGTGGATATGCGTTCGAGGGTCCCGGTACCGATGCGCGACGCTGAAATCAATGAGGGATAGCGGATCGTCTTGTGCTACATCCCCGACGAGAATATTGTTCGGCTTGATATCATAGTGGATGACGTTTCGGGCGTGGATGGCTTCGAGATGATTCAGCTATTGGCGATGGGCCAGTGACATGAGCTTTCAGCGAAGAACTTGTAAAAAAAGGGGACGTACCAGTCTCATAGCAATCAAACACAATGTACCGAGAGAGAACACCCGTCCGCACATATTAAATATGTCTTCCAGAGACGGTCCGAGATAATCGAGCACGAGTACGTTGCGGTCGGATTCTAATCCGAACCAGAGAGGCCGAGGGATCCCTGCGACGCCATGGAGTTGCAAGAGAATGGGATGTTCGTGGTCCAGCGAGCGATTGTTGAAGCCTGTATTGCTTATCTTCACAACGAGTTCACGGCAGGGACCAGTGCAGTTGGAGGCTTGAAAGACAGTTCCTGCACGGTGTCAAGTTGTAAGTTAAACAGACAATCCATACAAGATAGAAGGAATTCCATACCAGACGCCCCAGAACCGAGTTTGTCCCCCAATTTGAATCGGTAGTTGCCACAGACGAGGGTCATTGATATATACGACAAAACGAGGGCAAGGGGAGGAGGGATATACACGTTTGAACGAGGGCAAGGCGGGGGAGGTATGTACATGTTTGAACGTTTGAACAAGGATCAGTGTGAGAAACAATTTGAGGCACGAATACATAGAACATATCATAGAACATACGAAGGCTACTATGGACTCTGTAGTAGTTCGGAAACGACCATTTCCTCACTATCGACGTCTTTGATGAGCCTATTGATAGCATCCCTCACATCGACTTGAAGCCCAGTCCGGTCGGCATTCACGGGTCCTTCGGGGTCGTCCATGACCTCCCACTGGCTCACGGCTGCATCTTGAGAGAAATCGAGCCGCTTCTTCTTGTAGTGATATTTGAGCATCTGGAGTGCCTCAAGAAGGGTCGGGCTGATCCTATTGCGCTTCTTCGTATCTGTTTCTGAGCTGGAAGAAAATATACGCTCGCATGGAACGGCCGACACTTGTATCGGAAGGTAATCCGCTGCGATCGCGAAAAGGATAGGATATGTTTTACGATTTACCTAGATGTATTTGTCAGTGTCAGTTGTTCAATCTATACCGAGGTGAGCGAGGAACGTACATCCCAAAACTTCAAAGGACTTTCACCCTGTCTCGTCAAAGTGCCTTTTGTGTACGATTGGTATTCATCGTCGACTGTGTTAACCGCTTCTCGGACATTTCTTCGACCTCCCATGTCTTTAATGTGTAACCGAGCGGCGATGGCATCAAAGTCTTGGAAGCGAGGTTGGTTTTCTTCTGCGGGCGGTTCTTGGGGTAGTCGATCAGCATATTGATGCATCTTAATAGGACCATTAGTGTGTTCATAGGGAAATAGAAATAACACATACCATATCCAAGACAATATTCTTTGCCTTTAAAATGTACTCCGCGTCCCAATGTTCATCGATCCAACTCATCCGAATGGAGGGCTCAACAACTATAACGAAGAATTAGCGCATGCATTACGATCGATGAGAATACATACACATTGCGATCACATACGCAGTAGTATCGTCCATGCGACTATAATATTTACTGGCCCACTTGAGCCCAATGTCTACCCATGGCTTGAGACAGGGTTCGTTGTCACGGAGGTCTTCCCATCCAGTCATAAACAACTCAAAATAATGAACCGACAGACCCAGACGGGGCAATTTGTCGCCTGAGACTCGGTGTTGGACTACATGAGGGATCTAAGGAGTTGACCGTTAGCAAGTGTCCAATGTAGACCTCATACACAATACTCACATCTAGAATTTTGTGAAAGTCTTCCAACACTCGCCATTGCCACTCCGATAACCTCAACTTCTCCAGATCACGGTGATTGGATAGTGCCAGGAAGTAGTCGATGGCCTAGCACGGGTCAGTGGGATAGTAAGTAAATGTCCAGTAAGTGTAACTCGCCGAGCGCATTTCAATCAGGCGGTCCAACATAGCATATGTGGAATCCCACCTCGTCTCGACGTCGTGTTTCAACTCGTGTTCTGGAAGACGTTGAACCGGGTTGGTTGAAGGTTCAAACCAATTCTTGGAGTTTCCGAGCTTGATAGTATCCAAGAAGTCGTCGCGACGGAGGCCGGATGAACAGACGGCAATGACGATACTTCGGGCCATCTTGATGGGATTATTCTCGAGCGCAGCAACATAGTCTTCGTGATCAGCTTCATTTGGAAAGGAATCGAACCATTCTTGCGTGGCTTCGTCGAGAATGGAAGCCGTGAAACAGTCGACGACGTGCTTGACACATCATATGTGTATGATGTGTGGAAAACATCTTATCTGTCGGTCATGCACGTCGAAGTCAATGTCTCGGGCGCGCAGTAATACCTCTAGATGCCGCATGCACGTGTCGTTGTTACTTGCGTTATCCATGGAGAAGTGCCCGACCTGTAAATTTTGCAGACAATAAACGAACAATGAGTGTAGATGTACGAACCTTGCACGTGGCACCAACGCGATCGAGGAGAGCCAGAATTGTCAGCGCCAACAAATTACCATCGTGCTTCCCCTTTAACCTCGTAAAGCAGATCAAAGCAGATCTCATCTCCAAATTGTTGTGGGCGTCGGCGGCAATCCAATGAGCAGTGATGGCGAGGAAGCCCGCCCTGTTGCTAGCTGACCAAGTGTTGGCCGTAAACGAGATTCGTCCAATCGCATCCTAAGCAAGTAAGTTAAAGGATGGGACAAAGTAAGAAAAAAATGTACCCCTAGTTCCTTACTGAGACTTGTGAGATAGTGCTTCCAAGTTCCTACGATCTCATTGCGGAGGCTCGTTCGATGAGGGATATCGGAATCAAGGAGACTTTCCCGAAGGAATAGGATAAGTTCTCTGAACTCTTTGCACTCGATAATGTTGATGGACTGCTCAGTTGAGTTGGGAATCACAGTCGATATATGTTTAAATCACTTTCCTGGTCGTTGGCCACGATGAAAGAAATAAGGAGTCTGCGAAACTCCTCCTTCGAGTAGGCAGGTATGGACACTCAATTGCCAGCATTTTCCATACCTGCCTGACTCCCGGCTGCCGACATTCGCGTCTGAAGCCCCTCAAGCGTACCGCCCTCCGCCACGGTCTGTCGCAATTCGGTTAGATTATAACCAAGCAAAAGCACCTTCCTGACGCTGTCCAGCCAAATTGGCCAGTTGCGTGCTTCGACGAGTTCCAGATACTTGTGCAGGTGCCAACGGTCGAGGTGGCCACGGAGCGTAGAGGTGCCGGACTTCGCTGCGTAGATATAGGTGCGCCGGACGGAGAATTTCTTGTCCCAATCAGCTGGGTCGGCGTCGTGGATATCCCTAAAATTGAAGGGTCGTTCGTTCAGAGTGAATCGATGATATAGTAAGAATAAAAATTACCTGCAATGAGTACAAACGGATCCTTCCTCTGTCCGCTCGAAGAAGTATTGAACGTCAGCTGTGCTTGCAGTTCTTCGTCGACTGAGTCTGTGACGGATCGATGAATGGGTCATATACTCCGGTTCGAGAAGGCTGCGGGCCAGCGACAGGGGGATCAGCCCTGGGGATTTCTTCGTCCTCAGTTTCCACGTCGGACACGTCTAAATTGAACTCTTCCCCCTCTTGAACAGTTGGGACATGAGTAGAACGGGAACGCAGAGCAGCACGCGCCCGTGCCACTGGCCCTTTCTCCATAGAAAAAAAACCTATTAGTTTTCTAGCCGTAATTCTATCATTATATGCTTTAACACATCAGGAACGAAAACCAGAACAAGACTAGCTTGTTTGGTTGCTGCATTCGAGTATTTATACTACTGACAGGTACGCACGGACCAGCTTAGGGCCAGTCTGAATAAGCTGTGCTAACTAATAAGGTAAGTATCTAACTAGTAGTGTGAAGATAAAGGCACACATGGATTCCACGTGTGTAGTGTGCATTCTGACCTAGTACCAAAATGCGCGAATGGGTAAGGAAAGTGAAGAGTGTGTCTAGTGCGCATTCTGACCTAGTGCCAAAATGCGCGAATGGGTAATAAAAAGAAAGGGTAAAAGAAAGGAGTCACAACAATGTTCAGTGAGAGGGTTAAGTGGATCATAAGCATACAGAATGAATTGTTCAAAGTATTCTTCATAGCAAAGGTGAAGGAGGGCATGAGAGCCAAGGAAATAATGATCAAGAAGAGAAGTTGAGGAGCATTCACCACCACTTTGCCGAAACTGAGGGATATTATGCAGGGGAAAATGGATAGGCAAACAGTCAACAGAGGGTTCCTTTCTTGCAATGTTGAAACCAAGAATTCACCATGTACTCTCAATAGCAGATAAATAGCAAGCCTTTTGGTAGTCATTCACTTCATCACATGGAATGGGTTGAAGTGGGTTTTCACCTTCTTGAGTAAGGGTGAAAAAAGAGATGTCAGGCTCTTTTGTAGAGATACTTGTATAGGTATGTAAACACTTTTGCAGTGAAAGCTATCTCGAAGTGAAAGTGACAGTCAGCAACTATGAGAAGTGCAGGACAGTGAGGAACAACCCAAAGATCTTCAGGCTTTCATCCACACCATTGGATATGACCTGCTTCATCTATAGAAGTAGCAGGTTGGATGGAATGTGGAAAGCCATAAATGCAGTGACCATTTTTGTTGCAGCAACTGCCAGGTCTCAAGAGATGATTATCATGATGGATCATATATTTCAGCACTTTGTCATGCAATGGAGCATTGTCACATGGAAGCTCTGCTGAAATGATTGAGTCGATGCATTCAAAAGGGGGTTCAGGTTCAACCTTGAGGATCAGATGAATACTTATAGGAAAGAAAGTGAAGAATAGAATAGAATTACTAACCTTGAATATGATGCGAGCATGAGGAAACCCTCTTTTCTAAAACTCAATGACACGAATTATATATATTGTTTTGTGAATGAAGAGCACAAGACATGTAGCACTTTTTCAAGTCATGATTTGAACACTCGAGCAGCCACGACAGGTAAATCAGTTGCATTTTGGCCTGGTAACAGAATGGCTAGAACTTCAGGCCAGTCAGGATTGAAAGTCATAGTGCAAAAGAACGTGGGTTGACCAAATTTACAACCAAGAGCCATGCACGTGAGCCGACAAAGCTTGCAGGAAGCTTGATTGAAGGTTCCACACAATTGGTATCATCGGCACCATTTTTGTGAGCAATATAAGCTTCTTCAGCTTGGAATTTGCGCTCCCGGTTAATGTAGTGCAATTTTTCTTCCTCAGTGCATGAGTACATGTCTACCAGGTATTCACAACACAATCTGCCAAGAAGAGTGAAGCAGTCATCATTATTTGCTAAGAGCTGACAACAATACCAGTTGATTTGTGAAAGATGTGGAATGTCCAGGACTTCTGTGATCCCCCACCCAATTTCACCCTGGGAAAAAAAGAGCACATAGTGTAGAGGTTTGTAATGGCAGGAAAGTATGTTAATGAACTCAGCTGCATGATTGCCCAACCTGCATATAAGGACAGATCTGGGATTGATAGAGGTCGAATTAGAAGCATGTATGATTGCAGCGAAATCAGCATTGGTGGTGAAATCTTGTAATTCATGTATGTAACTGTGTTGTTGAGGGATGGAATGAAAGTGACAAAGGTGATGGACATAGGAGTTTAGTTGATTGAGGTCATCAGAGATAGCTTGTATATTGGAACCATGGGCTCTAAATTTTAATGCTTGTTGCTTTCACTGTGTCTCATCATATAGAAATCAATGGATTGAGTGCTCTCAGGCTGTGTATTCTGTATCATGCAGCAAGTGATAAGTGCAACCAGTGATCGCAACTGCTGGTGGGCCAGTAGCAGCGCCAGATGGAAAGTGCTCAAACTTACCACCAGTGACACCTATGCCAGCAAAAGTGAACAGGTTATTGATTACATGACATCGTTCCATCAGATGTCGCTTGTGGGAATTGTTCTGTAACAACTGGCGCATGTGAGCAGGCCAATATTCAAGAGGTGGAAGAGCATCTCTGAGTTGGCCATTAGCACAGCAAAAGGAATCACTTTCTGTTGATAATAGTAGAGCATTGCAATGAGGACAGTGACAATTCCAGGTGGCAGGGATAATAGGAGGGGGTGGTCAAATGTGCAAAAGGTCCCACCATTGACAGACATCACTGGCAGGGATGGATGTAGATTGGGCAGCATGTGACTGCAGACAGTTAAAGCACCATAGAAGCAAAAATAATACATATATACATGCAGTCGACAGCTGTGGTGACATTCACAGTCGAGAGGCATGACAAAAGAGCAGAGTGGAAGTGCAGAGAAGATATGTAGGAACATACATGTAAACTGACTCTGAAGATTGTACTACATTAGCAGAAAGGTGGGGAACAACAGATTGGTTCTAATCAGCTTCAGATTGCTTTTCTTCAGAATGATCATCAGTCTTTCTTGCTCTCTTTTTACCCTTCCCTTTCCAGTCAAAGTGTCCCAAAGATGTTGGAGGAGGTTTGTTAGTAGACAAAGACTGAAGCATTCCTGCAAGGCCAAACACAATGTTGTTGACAGAAATCAGGCACATGCCTGCCGTGAACCCACAGAGTTCACCATGAATGACAACATGCTTTCTAGCATCAAGGATAGGCATGTTTGCTAATCGAGGCATCTCCAGTGGATAAAAGCAACCTAGGCAGATCAGTTGCTGTGGAACAGCAGCATACTGCAATATGTCGACATCAAGAGCAGCTTGACCATCAATGGAAAGATTGCCAAGAGCGACTTTGCCAGAGATTAGAAAAATCAGAGACAGCATTCAATTGTCAGACTCTGCAGTGAGAAGAGGTATGGAGGAAAATGTCTGCAGAATGGTGAATGACATGAAGATGGAGGAGTGAGCATGAATGTCTGTAGCAAAAAGTTTGAGAACAGGTTCTGCAACGTCCATTGATGCACTTCCGGAAGTTGTCAGAACAACCAATGTGGTGCGAGCGACCACATGTGCAAGGCCACTGTAGATGTAGACCCCTTCTTCCAATGGTGCAGACCCTTGGCCAAAAGTGAAGAAGTCAATGGTGAGATTGTCACCTGAAGACAGCCGCAAAAAAACCTGGTGTCTCCAGAATGACTTGCCAGATGCATACTCAAATGCACATCCAGTACAAACACTCAAAATACCATGCATGGTGCAGGTAGTCGCCATGAGAGTGAAAGAGAGGTGATTAGGGGTACAGTGCAAATGAAATTGAAGGTGGCCTGAGGGCTGAGCAATGACAATCTGTGGGAAC
Source organism: Leccinum uliginosum (assembly GCA_038091455.1). Classification (NCBI taxonomy): domain Eukaryota; kingdom Fungi; phylum Basidiomycota; class Agaricomycetes; order Boletales; family Boletaceae; genus Leccinum; species Leccinum uliginosum. The sequence goes on along the minus strand of JBBPOM010000829.1, from coordinate 2,200 downwards.
AGGGGCCACTCCTATATCGGCACCACTGTATCCGATAGGAGAAGGAAAAGGAGCAGCAAGTGAGCTGCGACATGACAGTGCCATGAAAAAGGAGAAGTACCTGAAACACAGCACGGAGCCAGAACAGACGAAAAGCACATGGGGTGGACATGCAGTGCAGCTCTGGAGCATAATATAATAGATGTTTGCACACCATATTGGGAATAGACAGCTCTGATTAGCTGTCATGCCAGAACATAGAATGGTGGCATTTTCAGTGAGCTTATTTAAGGCTTGTACATGATACATACATTAAATTTATTAATAGAATATGTTATAGTTTTATGTTCCTTTATTTTATCTTAAATATTTGATATGTATGCTAAACAGGCATATCAGACTTCCTAGGTTCCATCAGTCCAGCAATAAATACAAGGATTTGTTTAGTCAGCATATTTAATTGTGTCCTATGTGTCAGGGTCAAGGGCAATGTCTGATGTCTTCGCAACGTCAGCAACACAGATTACACTCCCCCGCAGCCGCAGCATCCCACATGGTGGACTCAAAGACGGAACAAATAGATGCCTGTGTGGATATTGATGGGAGCAACGCAGGCTTGGACCCCACTTCATCAAGCAACACTGGCAAGTAAATTTATGCCAACATTGATGGAGGTGTTCCAGAGACAAGGTAGGCACTAATGAAAACATGAAGATGACTACCCTCATAAGTTCCAACGAGCAGATTTTGCTTACCGAACGACCGATTTGAGTGATTGCAGGTTCATCGACAAGGACAAGACAAGACTCGTCATCACCTGCATGTAGTGGTCTGTTCAAGCATGCCAAGTATCAGTTCACTGTTTGCAAACGCTAAACTCACTCACCCGACCTTTGAATGTCCCACGGAACCGTAGACCAACTGGACACAGCCTCCCTGACCTTGTCACCAACCCCTCTATGCACCGCCGCGCACCCGCGATGAGTCCCATCACCACCGGATCCACGCTCGATTGACTGCATCAGAACGTCGAGCGCGTCCACAGCGCGTGTGCGCACGGCGATGCTGGACGCATCGCTGACAGACTTGACAAACACCCGCTGCAGCTGCAGGAAGAACGGCTTGACGTGGTTCAGTATCCACTCCAGCATCGTAGCCAGCGCAGACAGGATTGCAGTCGCCTGGTAGACAAGTCATCACTTGCGTAGCGACACGAATGAGAGGACCAGTGAAGGGAACAACGAATGGCTTGATGGTGGATTCATTGGTGCGCTCGACGAAGTCTCCGATTGCATAGGCGGTGTTTTCACGTTGTTCGTTGCTTCCCATGCTGAGACCTCCAATGATGATCGGCACGGCGGGCGCCACACTCTTTGGAAGGCTAAACCCGGGCACACTCCGACATGGAGCGCCCGTGCTTTCCACAGTCCAACAAAGGACAATCAACGGCCCTCGTTCGTCCTTGGAAACAGATTTGACGAACGTGTTGAGTGCTTTTCAGGCAGCGGTGTGAACGACGACTTCGAGGTCATCAAACAGGGAGATCAGTTGTCGGACCCAGTCCACCCAGTATAATGATGTATCGAGCTCATGACCTACATGATGTCCGACAGCATGAGACAGACGCCTTGATGGGTGCGTGCATCAGGCGACGCAAGCATATGCTGCAAATTTGGGATGATCTCGCCCACCACCTTTTCACCAAACAGGCTTGCAACAAAGTACGGCCGTCGTATGCGTCGCAGTCTACTCTCCCAATGGTATGAGCGATACACACAAACACGTATAGAATCTGGATCTGACCTCTTGCTGCTCAGATTCATTGCTCGAACACAACTTGACTAGTTGACCGACCAATTCAGGTAGAATCTCACAAACTAGAGATGATGGCATGAGCAGCAGAGCCTCGTGGCTAACAGTCATTCCAAACGTACCCATTCTAGGTGCGTTGTGCACCAACGCCTTCCAAAAATGAATCGACGACTGACGGACGACGTTGACGGCATCTTGTCTCGCCAAGTGCAACGCGGACAGCATGCGATCCCGTCGCTCAGTACCTAGCACCTCCGTCAGTGCCTGATGCGAACATGGGCAACAGACTCGGGAGGTAAGGATTTAAATCCATCAGCGATGCCAAGTTACCAATGATCTGAGCCGCGTTTTTCCTGCCCTCCGCTCTGCGCTCTCTGTCCCCGTTCGATGATTAGAATTCAGTGATTCA
>JBBPOM010000828.1:0-17486 GCA_038091455.1 Leccinum uliginosum | reverse complement strand
ACTCAGACGCGACATGGCACCACGACGCGTCGACTGACGCGACGCCGACGACGCACGGCACAGCGTGCAGTACCAAAACGGTCACGGGTACACGGATAGGCAAATGCCAACCCATACCCGTACCCCCGACCCGTGACAGTCCCTACCCATGCAGCAAGACTTTGGGAAGGCGAACTTGGAACTGGATGCCACTTGCGAGTCATCTCCACGAAGCTCACCCAAAAACTCCTGCAGCTCGTACAAATGTTTCGTTCAAGCTAAGTACAGAGACTCGGTATATGATGAAAGCTTCACTCTCGGTTCACAGATCGCGTGCAAGGTTCACGAGAATTCTGTGGATCATCGGGTCTGAACACCTGGGATCATACCGATCATAATAGTGTTCCGCTCGATCAGCGGGTTATGTATGGCCTAGTGCCTATCGAATCATGTCTAATTACTAGTACTGTATCGTTGTATGATTGCCTCAGATTTGCTACGCCTCTTCGCGTGTATGCGCTGTCGATGTGCGTAGGTGCCAGCTGGAGGCTGTGGTATCGATACAGAGACGCCAAGTGATTTCCCATTCTCGTCGAATGCTTCTTTTCTGGCTCAACATTTTTGTTTTTTGTTTTCTTTGTGCAGTGATGCCAAAGATGAGTAACGAAATCATTTATTTTGTTCTTCTAAAGCAAGAACAAATTGACGAAATCCTTTTATTTTATTTTTGTCCAGTCCGGTCCCCCATATCTTTTGACCAACAGTGCTTTAGTGCTCTGATACCACACAAAATAATTCAAATAAAAAAGTTTCTTTTAGACGAATCACTGCCCTTAAAATTGATTCCGTCCGAATTGCTGTTCACAAGTTAATCATCCATTCATCAAGTCCGACTCAGACCTGAACGGATCACAATGTTGGCCCGGATCTGATCAAACATTTTTTCGTTGCCTCTTACCGGAATTAGTCTCATCGATAGAGAAGGCGTCCGAATCTGTGGTAAAAACGGGTGATCCGGGTGATGTGAGTCGTTGCAATTTTGCACATTCCTTCAAGTCGACGTATGTAATACCCTTTGATAGGCTTGGCAGGCCAATTGGCCAAGAGGTAGCCTACACTTGCATAAAAATCAGGCGATGTCGCACGTCGAAATGTTAACTAGTCATTCTCGGCCTCGTGGAATTCATCCAGCTTTCTATTCTGGGACGGCCGCCATTGGGAGTCAGGCGGACTGCCTCCTCAGTCATCGAAATGGTCTTGCTGAGGTTCGCGAGATCACCGAGGCGGTCAATACGATACAATAAAGAGTCTCCGAGGCCGCCCAACATATTAGTTGGCCTAAGAGGATGACCTACTAAGGGATCGATGGGGTTGTCAATGTCCGCGAGATCGCCGAGGTGTTGAGAGCGGAAAGCCCTCATACTTTTAGTTTCGAACCAGACACAGGCTGCCAGAACCAGACCATACGGCCAATGTACAATTTGAGAGTCGTTGGCTGGTTTCCATGCAAAGGCTCTCCGGGGTAGTATATTACATTGATGAACGAAAAATATCAAACAGAGAATGATCAAGTCTGCAGCCCGAGAATTGAATAAGCACTATTACACTTCCATCCCCTTTGATTCCACTCCATAGTCTCCGACCGCATTGAGTGGTATTGCTCTACAGTCTCCCATATCTCCCTCCACTCCCATGTTGCCCGCCGAGTCTGCATCGGTGTCCACAGAGATGCTCGCAGCCTGGAAGGCAACGGATTGCGAATACAAGCCGAATCCAGTGTCGAGCCCTTGGAGTCGGTTCTGATTGTCTTGGTCGTAGAGTTCCCGAATACTGATGATGAACCGTGGCATGATAGCGCAGGAAGCCGCGTAACTGAAAGAGTCGAAGAAGATCAGGAAGTCAAAGTTTGATATTGTGATCGAATTAACAATGTTGAACAGCAGGTTCCTGGTTCAGAAAAAGAGTTGTGAAGATTAGCTTCGTTTTGAGCGAAAGATGAAAGGAGTACGATGAGCGAGAATGACGGAGATGAGACAAACATAATGAAACAACTAAGACGTACACGATGAAATAAACCGCTCCTTCCCTGACCAGTAATTTTATGGGGCGGTTGCTCTGCCAAGTCTTTGTCACCTTATACATCTCAATTGAATATCTCAATGTTGGGACGACAGCGAGAATCAACAGAGCAGCCCCGAGAGTAAATCGGGGAACGGATCTCCATGTTGCAGAAGGGGATGCCGTAGTGGACGTGTAGTTGCAAAACTTGTAATTGAGGACTTGAGAGATAGACACTGGGATTTTATTTTCAAAACAAGGTCAACGCGCTGCTCAAGACTGAAATGGGGCTTCCAAACATACCTGAAAGTGATTTACCAGGTCCGTAATACAGGATTTCCCAAACTAACGAGATGACGACTTGCGATACCCATATGATCATGAGGATAGCGAGGACCACTTTATTATGGCCCCACAGTGCATAAACTCGCAGGATCATCACCACTATGCCACAATTCACACAAGGGAACGACAAATTAGTGAACATGGCGACTCACAATCGGCAGCGGCAAGAAATATCATGTATCCCCAATCGCCAATCACAAACAACGCTGTGCCTACGAAATAGTATTCATATTTCATAAGTACTAGAACTGATGACTGCAGATGGTAACTTACATCTGATTGTCCGTTAACTCGAGTATGATGTAAAAATGGGGTACCAACACCTATCGAACACTGTCATTGGTGATTAATTGTGTGTCGAAAGACTGACGGTAACAGGACCAGGTAACAGAATACCACCGACTACAAATGTCAGTTGTGGTCAGCGCAATCATCACTCAGTAGTATCATTAGACATACTGATTGCAAGAGCGCTTGATGGCAGACTCAAAATTAGCAAGTTATCAGACTATTAGAAGTGGCAGTTAGAGACGTACACGCTCCAAAGGAGACCGATATAACGGATCTACGGAACAAGGGTGGTGAGCATGCGAAAGAAGTCTTACGAAGCGCTCGACGTACGATAACGAACAGTGTTGAGACCCACGTCCATGGTTTTCGCTATTGCACAGTCATGAACGTATATAATGGATGATAACCGTCCCATCCCTACCCAGACATTCTTTATCTTAAACATTGTAACCCATCAGCCATCCGAGTCAAACGAGAGGGAGAGCAGGATATTATACCTCATCTGAAAATGTAAGGACTAGAGTCCCAGAAACATAAATGCGACGACAAGGTCACATGGTGAACAGCATAAACTGTAGTCTGTAGTACGAACTTACTGTAATCGTACCCAATAATGGTAAGTATAACCACTAGTAGATTTAAAGGGTTAACATTCTCTTATCGGAGTTGTGTAAAAACGCACTGGGTATAGAAACAGCCGTCTCGAGAGTTTGTACAACGCTAGCCACATCAGCTCCAGAGGACATGGTACAAAGAGAAAAGTTGAGAGTGAACCTAAGTGCAGGTTGATCGAAGTCGAAGTTATGTACTGCTCGATGTGGCGCTTTTTTGGCAGGAGGAAATGGGATATGAACGATTTGGCACCCAGGCGATATCAAGGAACACCGCCGGGGGGTGAGGAGGATGACAGCGCCAATGGCCAATCTGATCCCTGCTGCAGGGTGCTGAACTGTTACGTACCATATATGGCCTTATAAATGAATTGTGTCATGTGAGGCTCAGCCCACAGGAGTCGGTTGACCACCGACGACCGCGGGCTCTTAGGGGATAGTTGTCACTGCCAGTGTCACTGTCATGTCAAGATTGTCAGTTTTCTGTTTGTATTCTGGAATATAGAATCCAATGAATATTTGTTTTTCTGTACCCCTGAGCAAGACATGTTTTAGAGCCTTTGTCCAAGTTGTCCGACACTCGCATCCCCTGGCGGATGCCCCTGCCATGCATTCTTCTGCCCGATAGTTCCGCAAGAATAAATTACTGTTTCCGTCTGCTAGCATGTTTCATAGCGTTTTCTGCCAGTGGCTCAGAGTCTTACGTGATTTTAAGAACCCATCGAGAGAACACCTTTACCCGCACTGCGTTCGCGCCTAGTCACCTACGGGTCAGATACGGTGACATTGACAAACGAAACATTGACTTAAGATGAATGGATCGCCGCCGACACAAAATTCCTTCTGGTTGGTAACTTGGTATGCAACTATGTGCTTTGATCCCGGTAGTAGCATCAAAATTGTCGACTTGAACTTTGAACTCCGCTCAGCTGACAGAGCTGAAGCGCTGACCGCCGCTGAGCAGAAGGTAACCTACCGATATCATTTTTAAATTTATTGACTCGGACATTTTACATATGTAACTTGGAGTTGTGCAACTCCGAGAATCGAAGTGATTTTGAAGCTTCGCGCCGTGATGCTGACAGAGTCCTTAGAACAATTCCTGCACTCTACCTCTGCCGCCAATCCACGTCATCGCCTTCTGCTTCGAGTTTCAATCCAGTAATACAAGCCGACATCTGCTTGCTGAGAACAGGCCTGAGTCGGATAAAGGGCTGGAAGCTGCTTCTTGTTGTGGCTCTGCGGGACAGTGTATACTGCAAACGTGTACGCAGAGAAAAGAGATTGACCTTGGATAGCGTCAACTTAGCTTCCAGGAGTGAATAACAACGAACGGGCTGATCACACCACTGAAATCGACTGAATGACAGCAAGTCAGTGACCTGTTCTTAGCCTACATGTTGAAGTTCCTGCCAGAAGACGCGATCGCGAACTTTCAATAAACATATTTATTTATGATTTATGATAGGCGTGGCGTCCTGTACCGCCGACTGCCCGGGTGCAGGACCGCCTGGAGGACCTTTAATACACTTCTCCATGAGTGTGAATTGACGACAAAACGGCAAAAAAAGAGCACTCTACTGGCACCATGACAAACAGTTGAAATACTCATAATGCATACTCATAACGCATAACGGTCCCTCAATACAATTACCCCCTACTAGATCTTACTCAAAACGCCGCACACGCAAGGGGACAGCAATATTCTCCTCACCGGCCACTTTTGGCCTTGCTAAAATCCCCCTTGCCATTTCTATCTCTGTCTCTGGTCCATCCCGAAGCTCGAACACGAAGTGCTTCACGAGAACGGAAAGGACCGTCTGTAGTAGAAGGGTAAGTCATTGTTCAAAGGCGAGGAGTGAACAGGAACAGAGCTAGTGTCCCAAAACGAAGAGCAAGCATACCTTGAATTCTGCTACGGCAAATCCCTTTCCGAGACAAGTCCTCGGGCCATCAATGAATGTTAACAGATGTCGATGTCCCTGAACCTCTCTCGCTCCGGCTGGAATTCCGTCGTCTTCGTTCCACCGGTCAGGATTGAACACCTTGGCATCGGGGCCCCAGAGCACCATCGACCGATTGATGGACAGCACTGAAACGGACAAGCGGGTCCCTTTGGCAACCGAGATATGGTCAACGTATTTGCCGGATCGAGTTAGCACAGGTTTGCTGAGAGGGATCACGTCATCTACCACAGCCTGTTCATGTTTGCCGAAGGATCAAATGGTGCTCAAAGTTAGGCTGTTTACACTTACCATGCGAGTAAAATCAGAGAGGGGAGGATGCATACGGAGCGTTTCGTGTACCACAGCATCGAGGTACGGGAGGTTGGTAGAAAGTTGATCATAGGTCGGGTCGGCCCCGAATTCGAGAAGCTCCGTTCGCAGTCTGGTTTGAATATCTGAATTTTTGGCCAGTTCGATTAGTGCCCACTAGACAACCAAACCACCATGTGTTAGTGATAAGCCCCGTCATCAACCCAGTTTTCAATACCGTCAAGCTAACTAGGAAGGTTGTCGTGGTAAATGGGTCGTAACTAATCTGGAGAATAAAAAGTCTTACTGGATGTAGTTTCATAACCAGCGATTAGCAGAACTTTGGCCTGAGTAAGAGCTATCATCGAGATATCAGTTGAAACAATGTTTCGAGCCATACCTGCGATGTCACCTCCTCAGGTGTCAAACGGAGTTGATTGCCTTGGTTTTCAGCCTTAACTTAGTAAAGAATCTCAGTCAAGTTTCCAGGGAGCTAAGAACAAGGGATATACTTAGAAGGCCAAGAATAGACCTTTCTTCCCTCTCTCCCAAGGTACCAGCCTCCATCTCTTTTCTCGTCTTGACAAGCAACGCAGTCGAAATTGCGCCCATCGTGTCGTTCAACCGTTTGGTGAGCTTTGAGTGCGAAGTCGGGAGGTGCAGTATCCATGGAAATATTTGAGAGAACGAGATGATAAACATGAGCAGTGATTGGCCTGTATGCTTGCCAATGGCGTCAAAGACTTCCGTCACTGTGGTTGGTTTGCCGTCCAGGGAGCCAAAATCATGGGAAAACCCGGCTATGCCGATCGTGTCGAGACTAGAAATTAATCTGGTTAATGATCATAAGCATCAAGCCAAGGGCGTCCTCATACGAGATTCGATTCATCCTAGGTTCTCGTATGGCGTCAAGCTAGGTTACCACAAATGATCACTACATACCAAGATTGGACCTCAATCACGGCACTTCCGTCCCCGTTTGATTCAATCAAGGAGTCCCAGGCGCCTTTAGCCTGAGGCAATCAGTCCCTATGGCCTTTTGACAATCGGAAAACAGACACAGACCTTGTATACCGAATCATAGAAAACCGGTGTTAAATTACGAATCGCTGCGTTGCTGAAAGCAGGTGTCAAAATCTTCCGCTGCCTGCCTCAAGTGTGTTAACCCGAATATTCCATGCAGAGGCAGCACAAGAAAGTGATCACCTGCGATGACTCTCTCCCACTGCAGATAATATTCCCTTGCCTACCTGTGCCTACCTTAGCGCATCTCATACCGGCTCAAGTCTCTGCTTACCATGCTCTCCGTTGCAATCTTTCCGGTAGGCGTTAATGTGTACGTCCAAGGTTCCCCACCATAGAGATGTGCTACCGCCTTGGGGTCACAGAGCATAATTCTTTTCCCACCCAGTCCCGTTGCGACTTCATACACTCCGCCATACTCTTCTGCCCATTTCTCAAGCTCTGCCCCAGAGTCACGGGATGTGAAGAGCACTTTATGAATGCCCAATAGGAAAGAAGGATTGGGCGGTCCACGGAGAGCAGTCGTTTTGATCTGGCCTCGGGCGGCACGAATGACTTTGACAACGACATAGAAGGCGGAAAGTGCATAAGCGACGTCGATAAAACGCCAATGACGTGCCACGGGGAGATAGTCCACAAACGCTTGTACTAAGGATTTGAGCGATGTTATGCACGTCATTGGATAAAAGGTTGGTGCGATAACCTGAGGAAGACGGTCGACCAGAGCAGTGGCGAACTTGGTGTACAAGGCAACCTTGCATTCCCAGACGAAATTATAAGTACTTTTTGCAGAATCCGAGTCCGACGGAGGTACTATCCTCCAAATCATTTATACGCCGACGGATCAAACGAATTTCAGTAATAACCTTTTCATTGGGGGACATTGATTTGAAAAAGCAACATGCTCCTGCCGGAAATGACCAAAGAAAAGTGAGGCCAACATCTTGCCTGAGGCGAAGATCCAGATATTCACTTGATTCACTGAGGCTGCCTCTGATGACAGTTGGCAGGATGTGAACATTCTCACGGTGCGGTGTCACGAACTATTTACATCTCCGTTTTGTTTTGTCTCCGTTGCAATGGTTCTCACAAGCTTCTTGAAACTCGCCATTGCGGCCTAGTCTGGCCCGACAAGTTCGACGATTTCGCCATATTTGTGGAGACCCGACGGTTTCAAGTTTCTGGACTCACGAAAATGAACCCGTCGGATCATCTACCCATTCCCGTCCGACGTCGGTGACCCAGAAGATATCTCACAACCCGCTATGTAGTATCTGCGGACCAACAACTTGAAGTACATATATGTATTCCGATGCCGAACAATGGAGCGATGACCAATAGGTTTGTTTGGGCGACCTCATTACAGTAACAGGTTCGTTCCTATCAGTCCTTATGAGGGTGACATACGGCCGCTTGGTTCGATATCAAGGTCATTAGGGACTACCCGCAAGCTCAACTCCAGCTGCAGCAGCACGTTCGCACTAAAAACACAATACACCGCATTTATACATGCCCGTGCGTGTGAGGATCAAAATCTTTCACAAGAATGTGCCCTCGTAGAAACCCCTAGCAAGCGATGAGAGCTCTCCTTCCCTCTGGCAGACCAATGACCTCGCTCCGAACCAATGATAAAGTAAATGTACAGGCTGGGTAAACTCTGATGTACAGGCGAGGTTCCTTTCGTCTCTTCTCCAGTCTCGTACCACGTCGATGGTCGACCGAAGGTGAGCTACTCTGATGGATTCGGTACTGCCGTTACACATTCCTTACTTACCGTTTAGTCTAACTCCCCTCGCACAGAGTCCAACCCTTGTCTGCTACGGTAACGATTTGTAACCCACCCGGGAAGCTCCGTCGACTTTCGCAAGCAATCCATCCTCTAACATACATAGTATCACCTAAGATCATCCGGGCATTTATTTTCCCATCATCTGATTGTTAATGAGCTGCTATAATCGCATCCCATTTACTTCGCCACCCAAGTCGTGCTCTTTGTCAGGTGTTCTGGAGCGTCGCTGACGATCTACTTGTGATACACAAGCGACCTTTGAAACGAATGTTTTCGTTCGCTTTCTCACCTTTGCAAGCTGTAGGTTCGACGTCCAGTCTCAAAAGATCAGTGCCATTGAATGATATAACCCAAAGTATCACACAAGAGTGGACGTCGATGATCAGTGTTGCGTGTGTTGCAAGTTTTTCGGCCATCGCACTTACTTTTCCGGCTCGATATGGATCCAGTCACAAGCTATCAAAAACGCGGCCCGCTATAATTACTCAGAGTTAGCCAGCGCACTGAGCAATGCAAAGGCACTGCAAACGGTAACTTATGTAGACCAAAAGAGTTCCGAAGGGGTGCGCCGACGTTCTGAGCAAATTCAGGAACGGAACGGCACCGCAGTGCGTGGGGCCGCGAAACTCTGATGTCAGTCCGGGAACTAGATCAATACCGTACTAAAGAGGACATCCTGGAGGAATTTGAGCCTTAACTATAATCCTACGGGACCACGTCAGCCTCCGTTCTACTATTTGTCAGAAAGCCCATTAGAACCATGAGCTTACGCCATGACTGGCTTACCAAGGCGTCTTCCCTAGGCTCTCATAATCGAAAGAGCCAGTTCGACCCTTACCCTTCCCGTGTCTGCTTCAACAGGGTCGACCTTTCGTACCAATCAACCACTTCATTTGCTTTGAAAGAAATCATCTTACTCATGGAATTCTCCCTTTACTCATCCGAACCTGTGCACACCAGCACCCCCGCAGACTCGTGGGTCATTGCCCAGGGATCATCCTCTATGCATGGTAATAGGGAGAGGCACACTTACAAAGACAGTTTGTGTTTCGATATTCCACCGTGTCACGAATCCTCTCCGCAGGGAACAAAACCGTCCTTTCCGAGTTTGTCGGATTCGCTTTCTTGGTGGTCACATGCAAAAGTAGATTTGCTCTATGGAGTAGCACAAGGAATCAAGGATGCAATATCTATTGGAGCGGGCGAGTCAATTTCGTTAGTCGAGATGAGGGGAATGCACAAAACCAGGTCGACTCACCTGGAGGCTGGAAGTCACTTCAGGGACTTCTATTCCTGCTCGTCAGCCTACGAGTAAGACTCGGACTTGCCATGCGAGACAGGCGGAACTCGTATTGGTCGTTTTCGAACCTGTCAGTTACAACCTCTAGGCTCTTTCTCCGACATCTTCGTTCCGAGAAATGGTTTGTGTATCATATCGATAAAATAGAAGAGTAGTTCTTGGGGTGATGACTCTGGCGTACAGTAAGTAACCAGTTGCGACGCCGTCACGCAAGGATAGTATTACTAATACTATGAGTCCGACTCTACTACTACTGGGGAACTAGTATGTGCTACATAGTACATATCTCTATCCTCCAGATCCCAAAATTCTAGGTATGCCCGGCCTAACATTCGCGACACGACATTCTTTACATCACCCTCGAAAAAAAAGAAGTGCCCAAGCAAAGCAAGACAAGCTCAACTCTGAATCGCAGTGAGTCTTCGGATGTGGACCACGACTCGCCTAACTTACATTTCCCTTCCATAAATGAATCCAGGTGACGTAGGACATAAATTATCAAAAATGCCAGGCAGGAAACAGATGCTAGTATGCTGAGTGGTCCAAGAAAGGTAACTCCGGGGACCGGTAGATGTGCAACGGAGTGACAAGACGCGAGGGGTATACGTATGCGATGCGATTGAGAAGAACTTCGAAGACAAAAAAAGTGGTGTGCCAAGAAGAAGAAGAAGAAGAAGAAGAAAAGGATCTTGCCTTCAATGTGCCGAATGCGGTCAACACAAAAACCAACGTGCGCGCTGGATAAGACGATGAAAGAAGAAGCAAATGATAGTGCGGTCGTCTGTCCAAACTTCCTGGTACACCCATCCAAGTCATCCAAACGTTGGTGTCCGCAACCCAGATGGCTGCGGCACGAACAACCTCGGTCCCGTGCCCATACCCATACCCATGCCCATGCCCATGCCCATGCCCATACCCACGCCCACACCCCCACCCCCGTCCATCTGACCAGACGGCATGAAATGCGGCTGCGAATTTGCCAACATGTACACCGGCCTTGGAAGCTGCGCCTCTGGCGGCCCTCCTGCCTGAGGCAGCCCTGACGGATACACGAACAACGGCTGAGCAACATATGCAGGCGCCAACACCTGCGCCTGACTCCCATGACTGTCCGTCGATGGCGGTCCCTCATGCGACGGCGACCCAGATCCTCCTCCTCCACTGACAGCCATACCACTACCCATCTGCGCTGGTTGCGAGAACAAGAGATTTGCGCTCGACCCAAGTATGAATGGCGCCGGAAAGACAGAATGAGGGGGTCCGCCAGCGGGTGTCGCCAATGGATGTGGTGGTTGATGCTGCAGCAAGCCCGTTGTCGACGGCCCAGCGAACAGATCGATCGGCTTCGCGCGCGACGTGTACCACGATGACCCCTTGTTTTTTGATATTGGCCGACTGTAGCGCCGTGTCGTCGCCTCGCCGGGTATGTAGATGCTCGAGACTCCCGAGGAGGCTATCCAGGGAAGACGATTGATGTCGCGGACGAACTTGCCTGCGCGCGCGATCTGGGATCGGACGGACTCGGCTGGAGGTGGACGGATGGGCGACTCCATCTTCATAAAGTCGGCAGACGGGCGAGGTTCGGCGAGGATGGGGGAGGACATGCGGATGGAGGCGTCGGCGAGGATGGGCGTAGACATGGCGTTGGGAACGTCTCCCCGCTCAAACGGGAGGCGACTGGAGGTGGAAGTGTCGTCTGAGTGGGAATGGGCACGTGGGCCGTGTATCGAGCGATGGGGACTGTTTTCGAACGAATGTTCACGGACAGCGGCCAGCGTCAACCGTTCTCGTCGCCCTTCACCTATGCTAGCGTCGCTGTCAGTCGCGTTAGCCTGGCGCAGACGCGGAGATTCTGACGAAGCACGCGGTGGGGTATCGCTAAGCCGCTCTACAGTTGGGATGTCGTCCGAGTTCGTCGCGGGGATTCCAGGCATGGAAGGACCAGCATAACGTGGAAAGACCGTTCGTCCGGTCTCAGTCGTACTCGTACCTGTTCCTTGTCTCTCTGGCTTCCAATGATCCCTCAACCGACTCTTGGACATGACCTTGGGCAGCCGTCGCAGAAACCCACCCACGAAATTCCTCTTCTCGCTCTTTCCGTTCGCCACTGCTGGCATCGCCTCATTAATTCCGTAGACATGCCCTTGATAATTGCAGTCGTCTCGATCGTCGACGCTGACGGTCATGTACTCTGCATCCAGCTCCGATTCCGTGATCGTAGGCGCGGACTTGCGTACGGGCGGCGTCGGGGTGCGCGTCTGCTGGAATCCGGATGACGGAACATAGCGCGGCGTCTGTGGAGTGTGCGTGTGCGTCGAGGGGATATGGGATTGGGAGGTGGATATCCAGGTGACGTCTCGTAGGCGGGGCTGGGTCTGGCCGCTATGACGGGAAAAACGGTCCCTAGGAACGGGTTCTGCCAGGAAATCTCGTCCACCACTATGTGGGCGGGGGAAGCTCGTGTCAATGCGGATGGGGCCTATTTCAGAAAAGTCCGCCATGGAGCGTTTGTGGTCAACGTCAAAGGAAAATTGTTCAGCGAACCCGGTCGACTGGGTCTAAAGAGGGTTCAACAAAGAAAAAGGAGAATAAAAGTCTGTGTTAGCAGGGAGGCGCAGCAGGCGCGGACAGGATGGAACAGGCAATGACCGCTGGGTACAGCGCGAAATTGAACGTAGCCAACACGAGGCAGCACTGGAAAAGGGGCCAATTACGGCGTCCGCGTGTTCTGTGAATGGTGGCATCCGAGTGGGTGGCACGCGATAGGAACACGCGGGGGTGGGGCGCAGCAATTCGATGGGGGGGATGCAAGCAGGCTCTAACCACGGATGATGATGGTCTTATCGAGGCTTTGAGGATATCTGCGATCGGAGAAACGGATGTTATTTGCCGCCGGTCCTCGAGCGCTCGAGCCTTCAGTGAGGCGACGCACGCTATACGGCGACTACCGAACAAGGGATGAAATCAACCCGAAATGATCTCCAGTAGGCCATAGAAGACAGCCGGGTTGCCGGTGAATTTGCTTCCTCTTGACATTTACTTACGGCCATAATTTGTCAAGGCACAGAGACCGCACCTGTACCGCCACCTTCTGATTTGATGCTCTCTCCCCCGCGTTGCCCGAGTGTTTGGCTGCTGACATCCAAGCCGTCCTGGACGGGCCTACCTTCGATTTTGATGTTATTTTTTATGTTCATCTTGTGTGAGTGCATCCAACTTTGGTCACAAGCGGAAACCTAACGCCGATCTGATAAGATCGAGACTCGGCTAAGACGAGCACCGTAATTAAACTCCCACCAGGTCTCACGCAGTCATGATCACGATTTCCACAGCACGACAGGGCCTATCCGACGTCGATACCGAAACCGAACACGCGTCGTCATCTTTCCTTCGCGAATGTTCTTTTGTGGATTTCGACATCCCGTCGTGACGAATACGCGCGTCGCGTCTTTGTCATCTCCGCGCTCATCCACGGCTCTCGAATCGCATGATTCTTGCTAGGCCTGGGGCAAGATGATGACAACGGATCAGTGACCATCATGTCCTTCGGGCATTGCACCTCCCCGAATGCAACACTAAGCGCAGCTCTCAATGACATACTTTCCGACGACCATCGTACCTTTATAGAGCGAGGTGGGGGTCGGCCCTCCTCCGTCTCCCAAGTCCAAGATCAGAGTTCTTTGTCAATTTTCCCTTTGGAATCGTCGATATGAATCCAAACCCGAACACTAACTTGAATGCCAATCCTGCGGCCGATCCACAAGGTTCGACTGGAGGGGCGCAACCCTTGCAGCGAGGCAAAGCCTGTCTCTCGTGTAGGTTCGTGTCATGCTTGCCTTTTACCTTGCTTGCTTTGTCAACCCAGCACGATTGTTATCCAGGCGCAGAAAGATGGTGGGCGCTTACCTGTAATTTCGTTTCTCGATGAACTCAACGAATCCCAATCTTTTTTCAACGCCGACATACAGAGATGCGACGGCGTCAGACCGGTGTGTACCCCCTGTCTCAGGGGCGAACGTGTCGAAGATTGCGAATACACAGACGGCAGACAGCGTCCGCGTACGCTGACTCTGGAAGAGGACGTCGCGCGACTGAGAGCAAGAGTCTGGGAGCTGGAGAATCCGGGGGAGGTGACGCCTTCACTGGAGCTACTCACTCCCTATGCGGCGGGCGCCAGTACAAGCGCTGCCCCTGGGCCGCAAGTGCAAGTACAGGTACCATCACTCGAACCCCAACATCGTTCCCTTGGAGCCTTGTCCCCGGGACATGTCTCTGGTGTGCACATTCGTTTTTGTGTGATATCGAGCTGACCCATCACTTCCTATACTAGGTGGTGGTGGCGCGGTTGATCTTCTCAGGCCAGTGGATGACTCGGAACCCGAGGTGGAAGTGGACATCCAGCACGCGTGAGCAATTCCGTTTCGAACAGCGGGCACAATGCACATTGAATATTGAATACCTTTACGACGTGACTATACTACTGTGTCACGGATAGGCTGTCTTCGATTGCCCCTTATGCGACGGAGCTTGGTTTCTTCCTCAACCTCGATCACCTTCGCATCCACGCCACGCACATCCTTCCCGCCTTGCAAAGCGCGCTCATGCTCTGGTCCATTACCATGGCAGCTGCATCCGAGCCTGTCCGTGATGCGGAGACACAAGACAGCAGAATCCAACGCATAACCGCACTGACGTACAAGCTTCTCGCACAAACGCAGGCACAGCTGGCCTCTGCGCTGAGCACCGTGGACCCCGAACTTGACCCCGGCGTCTTTTTGCAGGTGATCCAAACCGGGGTTCTGTTGTCGTACTTTATGCAGCGGATTGGGCAGGTTGTCGGAGCAAGGTATTATGCGAGCGGCACGTGGGCGCTAGGGGTGATGTTGAAATTGCATCGGAACCCGCACATGTTCATGGGCGATCCCAGTCCTGGTGGCACTGGTGGAGGGCAAGGCCAAGAGCTGTCCGGAGAGGGATCTGCGAGGTTTGGAAACACGATCATGCTCTCGTTTGCATTCGTAGGGCAGACCACGTTACCACCGGCGTTAGACGGGATCGAAGCGGAGGAGCGCGTGCGTGCGTTTTGGGCGTTGTATGTGCTGGATGGGTGGTTCGCTGCCGTCGGCCAAGGACCTCTCCAGACGATCGGATCGGCCGGTGGTTTTGGCAGCGGGGGTGGGGAAGGACCTGCGATGTCGGTGCCTTGGCCTGCCAGTTCTGTAGGGGGATTACAAGAGGTCAGTCATGTGTCAGCGTGTTTATGCCATGTATTTTGCTGATCCTTTCTATCTTTGACACTCCAGGCGAGATCCGACGTCACCCAGCTGTTACTCCGCGATCCGAATCACGACTTCAAGCGAGATGACCCCACGACGGTGCATGCCAAGGCCTCCGTGTTATTGAGCGAGGCGAATGCGATCATCGCATGGTTTTCGGCAGGTACGCTGTCCTTGATGGTGTCTGGCATAATTACTGTAATAAGATTTTCAAATGAATTCATTTATGCAGACAATGCCATCTGCCAATCACCCGAGTTCTGGGCACGTTTTGCGAGGGTGGACGCACTACTGGAGCGGTGCTTGAACACGGCCTTGGTCACGGCGACGCGTGCCACGTCTGCATCCGGATCGTCACGTACTAATACAGATGCAGATGCGGATGGCCAGACGCAAGTCCACCATTGGGCGCAAGCGCTCGCGACAGTCCACCTCACAGCGCTTGCACTCGTGAGCCTTCACAAGCCTTTCGTGTCCACGTACCGCTCGTCCAGGCGCCGGAGCGTCGAGGCAGCGCTTAGTGCCGTGCGGCTGCTCGATCACGTACAAGGCGAGGCGTTGGGCGTACGGGCCGCCTTGTGTCCAATGTATCCGGTACGTTTCACGTTGTTCTTTAAGAGATTTTGATTTAACGATCGTTTAGATCACATGGACCGTGTTCTGCCTCATTTTGCATGACGAGGTGCTTCGTATCCGCAATGCAGGGTCGGACGTTGGAGGAGGTCCATCGTCGTCGCACGGAAGTCGAGGCAGCGAGGCGGAGATCATCGTGGCCATCCGCAAGTTGGGAGGAATGCTGAGCACGTTGTCTCAGCACTGTCCGAGCAAGTGTGCGTCCCCACCGGTTTCTCGTTTATGTCGAAGGATCGATCAAACTCTGACGTGCTGATCCCCAATCCATTCTAGTCTTTGCCTCTAAAATAGAGGTAGTACTGCCCATCCTAGAGTCGATCGCCGCAATTTATATAAATGCGTCCTAGGCTCGGTTTCTTTCTTGGTTTCTTTTCGATCGGGCCTCTCTCTTTTTGGGTTAAGACTTTGTGGCAAAGCGGCAAAAGCAGCACTAATAGAGTACTAGTCTCGAGTTGGATATATGCGGGTCATACAACCTTTGTCATGTGTACACTGGATCAAATCAAATCGATCACCTTTATCCACAAACAGTGCCCGACCCAGGTAACCGCGTTGGCAGATCCAGAATTCACTAGCATTTTTCACATGCACCCGCCCGCGTTATCCAAGATGGCAAACGGCGACGTCGCCTGCGGTGCTAACAATGACCTGCGGCGTCAGCCAAAGTGCGATCTTTCCAACAACCCAAGACGAAACGGAAGACCTGCCACTCACAGGTCGGCGACAAGGCGGAGGACTTGCGCAGGCCCTGCAGGTGGATGGCCTTGGCGCCCTCGCTCGTCTTGATAGTGATCCCGTTGGACGAGGGCACGAACGTGGACGCGTTCGTGTTGAGTCCCGACGCCCTGTTAGCACTGGAGGACGTTGGTGGAGGCGACGATGTTGGTGCGGGCACGCTACCGAAACCTACGGCCGCAGTCGCGGAAATGGCCGAGAGGGACGAGAGGGCAGACAGGGCCGTTGACGGGCGGATGTCGTGGTCGTGGTCGTCCTCGACGTGGAGCGTGTGCACGTATGGCGCGAGCTCTTTCCACGAGTCCTCGTCCACGAGGGCCGGGGTGGGGTCAATCGTGCCGTCCTCGCTGTAAAAGACTGCGCTCGCGACTCGGACTGGATCAGGGAGCGAGAGGGAGGACTTGACGAGTGCGATCACCGTCTACACAGAGGGACGAGACGAAAGCAAACGCAGAGACGAAGAACGCGGCATTAGATGGGATGGACGGATGAACAATCGATCGATCGATGGTATTTGATCGATCGGCAGTCGTTTGTGTTACAGCCGTCAGGTACTGTGTTCGGTGAAAAAGAGGTGAAACGTACGCGGAGGGGGACACGAGAGAATTGCTCCCTGCCAAATGCTTTGATAGTGGGCGATGAGGCGGAGGTGTAGTGGACGAACACGGGGGAAGTGCGGGGGAGAGCAGAGATGAGACGAAGAGCTTCAAGGCATTGACCGAGGCCTGAAGCGATATCGTTGGGTGAAGAGGCGAGCTGTGCGAGCAGACGCTGTTGTGGGCGTGTCATGGCTGGAATGGGGAAACGAGAAGAGAGGGCGATACGATGGCGGCGGAAAAACAGCGGTCCAGACTTTTTTCGGGGATGTAGCGATAAGATGATTATCGCCAATATTATTGAACCTTCCTAGCTTCAACCTCGATGTAACGCACGTGGGGGTCGTGCCCACCGTCATTTTCCCAAGCTACCATCCATCCCGTAAATATTTAGCTTAGTCGGGTCAGCATCGAAAACGATGACCACAAGGACGGCGATCTGACTTCCTTGATGCTGGCTCAAACGCTTATGGGGGACCGGACTGGACAAAAATAAAATAAAAGGATTTCGTCAATTTGTTTTTGCTTTAGAAGAACAAAATAAATGATTTCGTTACTCACATCACTGCACAAAGAAAACAAAAAACAAAAAATG
>JBBPOM010000827.1:0-17494 GCA_038091455.1 Leccinum uliginosum | reverse complement strand
CCGCTCCACATCAGCGGGAGAGGGAACGACGTTGACGCATTCAGAGAGTGGTAGGTACATACATGCCAAGATGATAGCTGAGATATACTTGAACGCAGGTACGGGAGCATGGAAAGCGACCGGGAAAGTGCTTTGCGCTTCCTGTTCCGGAACGGAAAACTTTAAATTATGGCCTGCTGTGAGGCATACCGTGAACTGCGTAGGACCCCTCGGGGTAGGTATGAACGACGCGTTATGCAAAGCGAAAAGGCTCCCTCAATAGCAAACTATATCGCCGGCCGGGATAAATGATCGACCATCGCTGTGTATTCAGTACTCAACTTCTATATGCTCAAAACCTTTTCGTCAATCTCAGGATTGTAAGTCATGGACGTTAACCTGGATATAAATATCTATTGAACAACGATCTCTAGCAGTGAGGCCACGGGTCTAAATCACGTCTAAATCACTGCCCACATGCTGTTCATGACGTGTGTGTCTTTCTTCAGATGATTTGCCCAAGCTCGCTCCGTCGGTGATTGCGCAAGGGGCATTGTATACGGTTACGCGCGCCGTCTAGTTGTTTCGAGCCGTGGCTGCAGGATTGGTACGGGATTCCGCAGCGACTTATTCCAGGGGGGCTCGTAGTTCCCAGCAACTATCTACCACCGTCAAGTGATATGCTTTCTTGTGCGTGTCCAGGTGCAACGTCGTTGATCGTTCTCAGAGTCTCGGTCACGAGGATCATCACGCATTTTGTATTCAAGATATGTGGATCGTCTCTTCTGCTTCGTGTCATCTCCACCATGCAGCACCGCCGGCTCAGCAGGGGGTTGCCATATAGAAAAAACACGCAGAGATATCCAGTAGCATTGGTGGCGAACTTCAACTTCGTAGTCAACCATCCATTTGCATCCAAAATTCAGATCTTCGGTTATTTGTTGGCATTCAGTGACAATTTTCCCGGGTTGCTTGGTGCAAGCTGGAAGCACATTGTCGATGTACCAGTGCGATTTCTGCATCCTTGAAAGAGATAACTGCTGTGATCGCTTATTGGTCCAGATAAGAGTACACCTGGTCATCTGAAGATACAGATCAGATGCAAAGGCGAGAAGCACGATACGAACACGCGAGTTCAGAAGCTTCACGATTAAGTAGACATCCCGTCCGCGAAAGCGTGAACTGCGTTTCTCATCCCTACGTCACTCAAACTTGACAACTACCTTGCCCGTCGCCCGGCCCGTCAATATCCTATCATATGCATCCAGCACCGACCCGAAGTCATACGTCGAATCGACAAAGGGACGGAGCACACCTGTTCCATTTAGTTCGACAACTATGTGCAAACAGGATCAAAGACCCTACCTCTTTCGATCAACGTGCATAATATCTTCATATCCTCCTTGTCATTCTTCACATGGACTATCCTGTAGGGAAACAGAAATAACGAAGATCAAAGAACGATGCATGATTTACCCATCAACGTCTACAACTTACCTCCACGTCGTTGATACACCTCCCAAAAAAGAGGGCCTTAAAATCACACCCGTCCACTGAGCCAACAAACTCAACCATCCTTCTTTGCCCGCCCAAGGTCCCGTAGTCACGTACATGCCACCCTTCTTCAGGTATGCCTCCGATTTGATGTACAATGCCGTGTCCGACGACCCCGCTGCGTCAAGAACCATGCCAAACCGAGGAATCGGCGTGTCAGCCGAGAGTTGCTCAGTGATAGGTTGCGCAGTGTAATCAAGAAAAACGTCCGCTCCAACCTTGCGCACAAAGCTTTCGTTCCGCGCAGAGGCAGAGGCAGTGACTTGGAGCGAGAGAGCCTTGGCGAGCTGTATCGCGTAAATGCCAACGGAGGTAGAGCCTCCGTTGACGAAGATTGAGTCCCCATCACTGGGTGACGAAGTGGCGATGTCACCCGCGACACGCGCAGGATCGTAGCCGCCCAGACGGAGGGATTGGACGGCCGTCAGTGCAGCGAGGGGAAGTGCCGCAGCCTCTTCCCAGGAGAGCTTGGCCGGTTTCAGTACAACGTTGTCCTCGGGGAGTGTGACATATTCAGCGAGTGCGCCTTGGCGTGAGCTGAACTGGAGAGCTGTAGACTCGGGATTAGCTCATGAAATGACGGACGAGCTAAGTACATGGGACTTTCAACTCACAAACGGGAATGAAACCGATAATTTCATTGCCGTTGGAAAACGACGTATTATTCGCATCGACAATCACGCCCGCAAGGTCGTGCTCCGCGGCATGCGGTCGTCTCGATAACATGTTTGGCACTGCACCCATGATTTTCCAACCACTGTGGTCGTGCAACCACAATGCAACATTTTTTCCCCACAAGGACACGGTGAGGGCGAGAACGAGAGCAAAGAAAAAGGAGGGATACGCACACAGGATTGAGTGCCGCAGCACATACTCTCACAAGCACTTCACCCGGCCTCGGTTTCGGGACTGGAACGTCCGTCTTGAACGCCATGGCGTCACGAGGTGCGCCTTGCTTCACAACTATCCACGCTCTCTGCGTCGTTGGTAGCTGACCGTAGGAAGACATTTCAGCGAGTCACACCCGAAGCTGGATGTTCGTTCAAGCTTGAAAGTGTGCGAGCTGCCAAGAGAACCGTGGAAACATGTGGGGGGACGATATTTATGGTAGCCCAAAGTTGGTTTTGAGAAAATATTTGTCTGAGTGTGTGCCAATCACAACAGCACGCCAATATCAAGTACACAGCTATAGCAGTGAAGGAGTCAAAGTTAACATTGATGAAGGACGAAATGCAAAAAGTAACCGAGTTTGCTCAGATCTACAACCGAAAGAGACTAAGGCCGCGGTGAGATCATACTTACCCAGCACCGCCTCCCGTTAATTTTCGCGAACTATATCGAGTATTTTATTCTGTATTTCTTCTCCACGAGGCCCGGAGCAAGTCGGACGGAGTGTGGCTGACGTCATTCGAGGAATAAAGTCGGCGGTCTTTGTCACCGCCACGCGGCGATGTCCGCTAATACCCGTAGTCGCCTCGAACGGTGGGAAGGCCTGGGGAAAGTCATTCAAATCAGTGAGCGCAATCTGATGCCATGATGGCGACATCTCGGCGATCAATAATATTATCGCCGAAAAATGATACGTGTTTCGCAATATATTACGTAGTACCTTCTCAACTGCTCAGCTTCAGTCCAAGTTATTTCGCCAGGTGTGCCAGTAACTCTACACACTCGTCTGCATCATGTCCAGCCCATATACCTCCACCACCAATGATCTCGTCGCGGGAAGCTTCGGAGGCGCAGCACAGGTACTCGTCGGCCAACCACTCGATACTATCAAGACACGTGCCCAGATTGCCCCCAGTTCGTCCATGTTTCTCTCTTTACTATGTTGATTCCCGCCTTGACACGCGTTACGCCGGCAACATAGAAGGAATGTTTGTGAGTCGCCTATATCTCGCATTCGGCGTTTGGTTTCGAAGCGCTCATGGAGGGTAGAAAGGGCCCATGGATATCCTGGTTCAGACAATACGAAAGGAAGGATTATTAGCCTTGTACAAAGGTTCGCACTCGACAACACTTCTATCGACATCTAGTAGCTTACCCCTCATTCCATCCATCCATCCATCCATCCATCCGGATTGACTATCGCCATTATCTCGTCACGTGTTGCTACACCCCGTTCACGTATACACCATGCCAGGCATGGCCAGTCCGCTTCTTGGTATCGCTGGAGTGAACTCTCTCCTCTTCGCCTCATACGCCGCATCGAGACGACTTATTTCCCCTTTCCCGGATTTGAGCATACAGCAAGTTGCTCTCGCAGGCGGCATGGCAGGTGCTATCAATGCCATTCTAGCTAGCCCTGGTGACTTGGACCCGTCCTTGCTCATCTAAACTCCTGACGTTGGACTTGCCAGTCGAAATGTTCAAAGTAAGGATGCAAGGCCAGTACGGTTCTGCGGGCGATAAACGACTCCGGGATGTTGCAAGGGAGATGTGTAGGGAATGGGGTTTTACGAGAGGGATCATGAGAGGTTATTGGGTGAGTTCTGTTCCGTCATTGGTTGGGTCTCCATTCGTGGAACGTCCACGACTATTTTCGTCGACATGATGCAGCGTGTGTATGAAGTGGCGCAGATAATATTTGGTCTGCACTCTGTCATAGGCTGAACGTTTTGCTGACCGGGATATGTTATTTTTAGATTACTGTTGCAAGAGAAATTCCTGCATATGCAGGGTAGGTGATGCATTGTCTCTAATCTATGATGCTAATCGTTGCTCGTGTTCGCAACTAGATTCTACGCAGGTGAGTACCGCTTTTGTCGGGCGTTCCACAACTGTTATTAATATACAATCCTCAACTCCCCATTATCGCGTACTACCCTTCCTGATCCTCACGTGCCAAGGCTTTGAGTTCTCGAAGCGAAGGTTTCAACAAATATATGGTCAACAAATTCCTGTATGGGCACTTCTTGCGAGTGGCTCAACCGGAGGGGTTCGTGAACACTGCATGCCATTCATACCCCATATTTTATTGAAGTCCGTCACACTAGATCGCGTACTGGCTTTCGTGTTATCCTCTCGGTACATTTTCTTGTTTCCGTCCAGTCACACCCTGACTTTGAAGTTTGCTGTCTTACAGATGTCATCAAGTCCCGTGTCCAGCTACGACCCACACCCCCGACATCACGTCCATGGACATATATCAACCAAGAACTCCGGGCGGTCGTCGCCGAAAGCGGATTGTAAGTTTCACTCCGTCGGTCTCCCTCCCATGCTCATTCAATATGACTGCTTCTAGCAAAGGACTGTTCAAGGGGTTGAGTCCGTCGCGTGAGTGTGCATCTATTTCGTCTCGCTAGTTCATGTCACACACTCCACGTCTACACTATCGCAGTTCTCCGAACGTGAGTTCCATCATGATCGTGATTGCTATTGAGCAGAGGTGAACGTGTCGTGTGCAGTATACCAGCTGCTGGATGCACGTTTGCAGCATACGAGCTAACGAGGGGTGAGTGACCTGAGATCCGAGGTGACATGTATTTTGACGACTTGTCTGTTTTGGAGATTGTCTAAGAGAGTTAACTGGTGTATAAGTCGTACAGAAATGCAGTGTGTATTTATATGGAGAGCAGTACGTATGACAACCATCATCATCCTTGTACGCTGACACTAACCTTGTCTTAGAATTAGGATGGGCTTCAAATATCCTGCACCCAGGACGGGGACATTTTGTGTGTGACTTTGAACATGGAGTACACTAGATCAGCAACAGGAGGGTAGATTTCAATTATGGCCGCATCAATACCAGTGTTTTATCAAAGGTTTCTGTGAAATGATGTATCTGGACCTTGGATGTTATATATCATCTAATGGAAGCGTAAGCACGCGATGTGGAGCGGTCGAGAGCGAGACCGAGAGAGATGGAACGCTCGGTTAGGAGGCGTTCCATGGACCAAGCTTCCCGGTGGGGTTGCCTGGCCCGAATGGGTTGTGGAATCATTGTGAGGCCGCCCCCAGCGATGAACGAGGGGGTGAAAAGGTGTGAATGGTGAGCCCAGGGACGAGAGAGAGAGCTTCTGCATTCAAAAGGCGCGACAAGCAATCGGCAACGATATTGGATGATCCTGGAATGTGGAAGATACGTAGATCGAGAGAGATAGGGAGAATGGCGTCGACGACCCGCATGAGCATCCAATTCATAGCAGGGAGTGCAGCAAGTGAGTTGAAGAGCTGGACGGTGTTAAGATTGTCGGTGAAGACGGCAAGTTTGCCCCCAAGCGGGAGCCGGGACGCGACAGCTTCAAGAATAGCGGCAGTGACGCAGAGAGCTTCATAGTAGAAAATGGATTCAGCACTAGACACAGGAATGGAAGCTTGGAATCCGAGACGGAGAGTAGGAAACCAGAAACCCATGGCGCGCGGACTCGCATCACAGTAGACTTGCAACACGGAATCAGGAAGATCAGGATAAGACCAAGATTCCGACCGAAGAAAAAAGACGCCTTCAGACGTTTCAAGATGAGCAGCAGCCCATAGTAGCTCTCGAACGACATCGCGGTTGATCCAAATCGGAGCCCGATGCTGAAGCTTTCCCGCTGTTTTAGCATAAAGAGATGATAGACCCGGCCGGAGCAGAGGGTACACGTTAAGGGCCCAGTTAAGATGACCGGCGATGCGTTGAAAGTCTCTTAAAGGGCGGCGTGAACCATGCTGGGCGAAGTCTTTGATAGCCGAGACGAGAATGAGGCGAGACTCGAGAGACATGCGAGCACGCATAATGTTAGGCTCGACGAGGAAACCGATGATAGGGAGCTCAGATCCAAATATCTGTTTCCGCTCTTCATGAGGAAGGCCGACAAAATCCCAGAGGTTGAGTAGCTTGACAAGGTCAGAGGGCAAGAACTTGTTATATTTGCGATAGAAAGCCATTTGACGTGCACGTTGAGCAGAAAAAGAGTCATCGACGTAGATCATGAGCAAGAGGATGAGGAGCTTGGTGACCGCAATCCAAGTCATGAGAGACATGAAGGCGTGAAAGATGCGTTGGGAAGCGCGACCACCAAAAACGTTCCTTCGATCAATGAAACGGCGAGAGCCGAGGGAGACAACCTGCTTGATCTGCCAAAGGGGATGCATTGGCATTTGGCGATAAGCTTCAGAGACGTCAGCTTTCCACAACAACATGTCTACTTCACCAAACTGGTCCCGATAGGATCGTAGCGCGGCACCGAGATCCTGAACATTGTCAAGGGTGACACCGGCAATGTCCTCCTTTGAAATCATGTGGTTCAAGGCAAATTCGCCTGCGCTATGATCAGTAACGAGCCGAAGTTTGTCCGTTCCTGGTTTGGGGACGGCATGGACGGGCATGGAGTACATTTAGTGTTGCCACAGTTCCGGTCTCACTACCGGTTTGGAACCGAAACCGGTAATGGTCCGCACTGCCACCGACCAAACCTGACCAGTAAAAATCTCTGGTTCACCCAACCATGGGAAACTACAAGTTTGGTTCCGAAATCAGTTCCAACTGGCAAACTGGCGAGTGCATGGCTCCTCAGCGAGTCATTTTATTGATTCTACCCCGCAGACAACTTCTCCCGCTACTATGCTCCGGCGTCGAACTCATTCTGCACCGTGGTGCGTCACGGTTCCTGACTTTATGTCTAGATTAAAACTCAGCTGACGTGTGAGTCAGCAAACGGGGTCAGTCGGACTCAGTTCCAGGACTTAATTGTCTTGTCGTCGGCCGCCCACCGTAATGCTCGCCCACCACCCACCACTGCGTCCAACTCCCGCTGGTCCCGCATCACGCCTCGCTTGCACATCAACAGTTTCAGGCAATACGGAACGGCTTTCGTCTGAGGGCGCGGGATCAATCGACTAGATGAATGCACCGAGATATGGTTTTTTTTTTTTTTCATTCTGACATATATGTTTCGTTTCTGACACTGGTGATCTCGTCTTTCTTGTCTTGGTATGTTACTCAGTCGCTCTCGTTCGCCCGCTCGTTCACCCGGACTTTACCCCCACTGCAGGATCGTGGCAGGCCCTATTCTTCCCCGTCATCATGTGCAAAGTGTACGGAACAGAGATGAAGACAGGTGCTCGTAGAGGCGTTTCCGAGGACATTTGGTGCGTTCTTCGATGTACACGTTCTTGCGACAGTGAGTCATCCAGGCTCATTGTGTATACGGTACGTCTCGCCTCTTTGTTGCTGCGTGCGAGGGTAATCAGGTCTAGACTCGCTTGCGTGATCACACCAACAAGTGAGATATGATCTGGTGGATAAATTCTGGTCCCCTTCAAGTCGTGAGTCGTCCATCTGCTTGATCTGATTTATGATTGTCACTTATTCATCTGTTTCCATCTCAGTCCCGTACTCTCAAAGTACCTGAAATGGATCGAGCGAGCACGGTGTGGCTCGCAGCTTTGCTTTAACCAGCAACATTGCTCGTCAGATCAACCACCACCACTACTCTATAGAACGGGATGTGCTCGGCTTCCCATCAACGAACCAACGATCGATTACTTTATTATTTATTGACGGTGACAGGATTACTACTGTATCATTTCTTGTACTTGCTGTGGGCCTGTGGCTTATCAATGGCACATTACAAATCAGACACTTGTTCTTTCAAATTCAGGTATATAAATAGGCTAGTGTAACCCAACCCAAACCCCTCCCGTTATCTCCACATGTCACCCGCATTCACAAAGCATATATGAGCCTCCGAGTCAATGCTCAAGAACTGAACACAAATCTGTATCATTTAGAAGGCAGCCATCATGACTCGGATTACTTTGCAAACAGGTTAAGCACACCACACATTCCCTCCTTTGTTCCTGACCTGACTACTTGTTCTTCAGAAATCAAGAAATCAGTCCTTCTATCAAGAATACAACACTCTGTCCATAAGAGAAATAGTATCCGGCCTAGGAGTGATGATGCCCAACAGAAGAGTGAAGGTCACAGTGGCCAGTTCAAAAGAAATCGTGGGCGGCTCATATCCGCAAAGAAGTGTCAACAAGAGACCCTGCAAAGCGATGGGAAAATATCGGGTGCTGATGTACGCGATAACGTTAGAACCAGTTGAGTCCGCATGTCCAAGTGTGCGAGGCTTAGGACTGACTCCACTCCCAGATGAGCTCCTCTCATTGCTCGTAGCAGGCCCTCTTGATGTTGTGCATGTTCGTCATACCCCGTATCGCTCATATCATTGCAACCAACGTGAAATACCAGACATTCGAGAACTTCACACGCGACGAATACACTGATCTATTGGAAGTACTCGGAGAGCGGCACCCACGGTTACCTACAAAGTGAGTCGATCGTTATCATCGTAAGAAATACAAACGGGCCAGTGACCAATCTTGCGATCGATCACAGATTGATATATCTCTACGACGACAACACACTGCTCATTATGAGCCCCTCAAGTTTGCACGAGGCTGTTCTCCTTTCCCTCAATACGATACTGCTCAGCCGCTTCGTCAACAACATCGGTCACGATGGCGTTATTCACCAAGTCTTCGTGGCTATGAACAGTCACCTTCTCTACGACAACACGGGTAAAAGTGGCAAGAGGAAAAGCACGAAGACCACAGAAGGCGGCAAGAGGGAAACGATTCCGGACTTGCAGGTTGTGATCCAAGTCAGTGCTGGGAGGAGACCTCGTAAGATCCTGAAGTGGATCGGGGAGGTCGCATTCACTACTTCCACCTCCAAAACCCGCGATCAGCTCAAAGCTGTTGTTGCGGCTTCCCCCTCCGTCGACCTCGCGTTTATGTTTTCTATCGATGAGCTTCCCAAATGGGAATCTCCGGCTAACGACAGCACCCTCGCGAAACAGCTGCGCGCCCAACCTTTTGTTGAATATGACGACTTCGAGCCCGATCCCCCAGTCGACGAGAACGGCATGGGACCTGTCGTCTTTGGGGGGATCACCTGGACTTCCGTCTCCAGGGTAGCAGTAGAAGTGTATGTGCGTTCCTCTGAGGAAGGCACACTAACGATCGATGTTGACGATCAAAGCGAGTACTCGGCACGCGGGGTATACTTAAATTTTATATTATCTATTGAATCATCTTACTTACTCGATTATAGTTGATTTACCCTTCGGTCTCGATCGACGAGGTTGACCGTTTATTCCTCAACGCCTCCCAAACCTTAAAGGAGTCACTCCTTGCCGTCATGGAGTTGGGTACTGGAAAGCCGGAGGTCATAGATGAAGTGCGTCGATCGAAGGCGAGCTTGGCGATACCCTGGGACGTGGTCCTCGAATCCGTGAAAACAGCCGTCCTGGTGTGTGCGCACGAGCGATATACGAAGTGGCATGGGTCGGGGAAGCGTAAGAATAACTCACAGCCCTCACAGTCGTCCGGATTCAGGTCAAGCAAGCGAGTGAGACGCCGCGCTGGTCCTGCTGCATGATTGCATGAGGTTCGTCATTGTGTTCACCTTTTTACTGCTCAACAAATTCGTATTGCAGTATGACGCCGAACATTCCGATCCGATTACACGGTTCTGTACTAAGTTTTGTACGCGTTTTGTACTATGTAAAGCATCCTGCCATCAGCCTCGTGTGACAGTCAATAAGTAGAATCCGTTCCGAATAGTTTAAATTAGCCTCGTATGATCCGGTTAAGTAATCTTACCGACTACGCCCGTTACGCTACGCTACCGACTACTCCCGTTACGCCCTACCGACTACTCCCGTTACGCCGTACTTTGCGGTACTTTGCCTACCTCGAGCGACGTGCATGGTTCGCTTACCGCTTATCCTCAGCCGGTGACCGCCGTTTCTTCGCTTAGTTCTAAGCAATAAAAAGGTGAGTGTTAAAATTTTCTCATTCTATCTTCTCTTGCTAACGTTCCAATTATGAGTCGAAAGAGGCAGACCGAACATGCTCAGGCTTCACGCCCCGTTCCCGCCTCACCAGCTCCCAGACGAGGTCGAGCCAAAAAGCCCAGTGGGAAGACATCAGCACCCCACCGTGCCGCTCCCCGTCCCCGTCCTGCCCGCGTCCTGCCCGAGGCGGACGGAGAGGAATTTGATATCGACGCCGAGCTAGCCAAGGAAGGCTCTGGATCAGAGCTAACTGACGATGAAGATGATATCCCTCCGGCGGCTCCTGCCAACAACCCGCCACGTCCACGAGGAGGTGTTCATGACCCGTTTGTCGACCCCTCCCAAACCCAGTCCACGAAGTCTGCCAGCACCGCAGACATCCAGTATTTTTTCGAACGCACTACGGAGAGTTCTACTTGTAAACCTTGCAAGTACGTCTTATTTCTCTTATATATCTTTGATCATTAGCGCTGAAACAATGACTTCACCATCAAAGGGAAGCCCATGACAATGACCCAGTCGCATGGGCAGAAAAGCATGCCGCACGGCGTACATATGTCTACGCTGCGAAGTCTGGGACTTCGACTCTACGCGGTCACCTGGATCGCTGGCACCTCCGCGAGTACCTGGAGATCGTGGAAGCTCGCGGTTGGCCCGTTTGGCTGGAGAGTGTCAAGAAGTCACTCTTGCTTGGTTACACACTCGCCGAGTTACGGGACGCATTGGAAGCGGGCGGCACGCTGCAGAATCTTCGTGCACGAACATCGACAGCCGGTCAGAAGGATACAGCAGATCCTGATGGCCGAGGCTCTCTGCCGCCCTACTCGAAGGACGAATTTCACAAGCACTTGATTTCTTTCATCGTGTCCGACGATCAAGTACGTTACTTATTATCTCTTCTACATCATGATCATCGGCTTATATTATGTAGTCCCTGAATGTCGTGGAATGCAAAGAGTTTCGAGACTTGCTTCTTTTCCTCCGGGACGGTCTTCACGACTCCGACATTCCTCGTCGAACAAGCATCCGCAACAAAATTATCGAAACATGGAAGCAATACCTCAAATCTCTTAAAAGCGAATTGGGGGTAAGTACCGGCGTCGGGCGCTGGCTAAATACTAATTCGACATCCCATAGAACGCACTCGGGCGAATATCGTTCACAACAGACGTCTGGTCTGCAGGTAATATGGCAGGGTTCCTCGCCCTTACGGGCCATTGGATCGGCGAAGACTCCGACAACCGATTGCACTTGAGGTCGGCGCTCCTCGGCTTCACAAGATTATCTGGACACCATGATGGTGCTATGTTGGCCGAGACGGTCTTAGGTCTCCTCGACCGCGTTGGCGCCACCTATAACGTTTGTCCATTCAACAATACGAGCTACGATTTTTTTAATGAGCTAGCATCACTAGGTCGGACACTTTTCTATGGATAATGCTTCAAACAACGGAACACTTATGCAAGAATTGGAGGCCTTGTTGGCCGAACGGGACATCGAATTCGACGCAAAAGACCGACAAATAAGGTGCTTCCCACATATAATCCATATTTGTGTGAAGCACGTCATAGACAGCTTCTCGGCTTCAACATTCGAGGAGATTGCGCATACGTGGGTGGAGGCTTTTGTAGATCGTGCTGATCGTGAACGGTATGCCGCCGCTGTCAAGAAGGACCCGATCAAGATGGGTCGTTCCATTGTCATTGCAATTCGTGCCTCGGGACTTCGCCGAGATGATTTCTTTGACACCGTCAGACTGGGCAACTCAAAGAACTGGTTCAAGCCTGGAAGTTTGCTCGAGCGAGTTCCCGAACACGAGCTGAAACGCGATTCCGAAACGCGGTGGGACTCAACGTACAGTATGATCGATCGACTCCTCGAAATGCGTTTGGTGAGTCACGATGGATATTTGTCAATTTCCTGCTGATCCATTCTCTCAGGCCGTTGATTATTTCCTTGGATTACCCAATCATCGTGATCTTGAAAAACTGAAGTTGTCAGACTCCCAGTGGATGGTGCTCCAAGACTACCACGACATTCTCGACGTAAGTACCACGTTTCGCATCAAACATTGACTAACGACGATAAGTAGGTCCCACATGTCGTCCAGCATCGCGTCTCGGGCGAAAAGCTACCGCGTCTTGGCCTTTCAGTGCCGTATTTCGAACTTTTCATGACCGGGTGGGAAGATCTTCGCGACAGTCGACCTCGCCTCAAACCATGGCTCGATATTGGTCTCCGCTGGGCTAGTAAGTACTACAGTCGTATGGACGATACGACTGCATATGTCATTGCGATGTGTACGTGTCGGTTATGAGTGATAAGGGTTCTTTCTTACATTTCCATTTCTTATAGTTGTCGAGCCGTCCATTCGAATCAGCTGGATCGAAGAGCACTGGGATGAAGAGTACATTGTGAAATCTAAGACCGTCATTTTAGAACTGGTGAGTGTCGACCTTCCCGACGTTCCCGTATATTGAAATATCTAATGATCTAAATCCAGATGCACAAATATCACAATCGATTCCCTCAACAACTGCCCACAGAAACCGAGCCGCGTCTCGAGGATTTAGATGCGGTCGCTGCGCGGTTACGTATCAAGGACATGGGAAGTCGAAGACAGATGCGCGAAGTGGTCGATAGCGTCGAGGACGAATATCGGTTCTATACTAAAGGTATCTTGACGAAGCAAGGTGACGACCCCTTGAAATTCTGGGATGTGCGTACGCTATAGTAAGATTACTATCACGACCCACAACACTGACGACGGTGTTTAGGCCAATCGCAAGACCTATCCAATACTTTTTGCCATGGCGATGGACTATCTCCCGGTGCAAGCTTCCGCCGTCCCTTGCGAGCGGGTCTTTTCATCAAGTTCGGAAACAGACACGAAGAAACGGAATAGGATCAGCCCGATCCTAATGGAATCGCTTCAAATGCTGAAATATCATTACAAGAAACAACGGTTGAATTTTTCTCAGCCTTTCACCGCAAACTTGTGGGATGTCATGGACAATCCCGAAACACCCGCAAAGGCCACTACGCTTCAGGATTCGGAGGACATGAGGGATGCAATTGACAGGATTATTGAGGCTGTCGAGCGCGAAGAAGGTGTTTGTGCTGAGCTCATGTAGTACTCATTGTGGCCGTCTCCCGTACTTTGCACTATCACACTTTTGTATTCTCCACCGTGAATTATCTCAGTCGTCGTTCTCACTGCTCACGATAGCGTTCGCATGAGTCTCCTCCCTTACTTATAGACAACACCATCACCGCAGATAGAACCACCGTGATCAATCTCTCTTAGACAGTCACGTGTGATAGTTGAATCTGATCACGTGTCGTAAACGCCGCAAAGACTCGCACTGTACTACGTAGCGCGTGAACTCAGAACCTCTTCAGCTCCTTGTTTGATTTCTGTGTTATATTGTACATCTATTGTACACACTCCGTATGATTCTTTGTTGTGACCATTATCAGCTCGAGTTAGGGGACAAGCTTGGCTCTGGATCATGCGGTAAGCAGCCAGCCCATTTGTCTCATGTATGGCTTCTGGGCTAACGGCGCAGGGGGTTACTAGGGTCTGTTTTCCGAGCGTTCGACCTGTCCAACAACAACCATGAACTCGTCGTCAAAATCGACAACGCACGATTCAATAATCGTTCACTCGAGCATGAACACCACGTTCTCTCTGAATTGCGCGGCATTCATGGGATCCCTCGGTCTCTCTGGTTCGGAACAGAGTCGGGACGCAAGGTACTCTTGCTCAGCTCCCTTGGACCTTCGTTGGAGGGAGTTTTCAAGCTGTGCGGGCGGTCATTTTCTCAGAAAACGGTAGCAATGATCGCTTGTCAACTAGTATGTTCCGTTCTCTCTTCGGGTTTCCTATATCCACTAATTCTTTTTCTGTCTTCAACAGCTTACTCGCCTGGAGGCTATCCATTCTCAAAACTTTATACACTGTGACATAAAACCAGAGAACATCCTCGTTGGAGACGCTACACAGAAGAATGTTTTATACCTCGCCGACTTCAACACTGCCCACTGGTATCGTGATCCCCGCACCCACATCCACATCCCTTCTCATGATGGTCTACCGTTTGTCGGCACTTACGCATTCGCATCCATTAACTGTCACCTAGGGCACGAACTCAGTCGTCGAGACGACATGGAATCCCTCGCATACTTGCTGGTATACCTCTTGGACGGATCGTTACCATGGTTCAACACGACTCGGATACGCAAAAGCACTATCCTCCACATCAAGCAAACCATCTCGGCCGACGAACTATGCAAGTCCTTGCCATCGGAGTTTCTACAATTCTTGGAGTACTCGCGCAACTTGTCATTCACTGCAAAGCCTGATTATGCTCGCTTTCGGGCGAGCTTCGAGGGTCTTCGTGGAAGATTAGGCGGCACCGAGATGTTTGACTGGCAAACATTGTCGTCTTCTCCAAACGTTTTGGTTAGACGTTCTGCAAGACTCGGACGCACAGATTCGAAAAGACAAGCCTTGAACAGGTATGCATTCAATACTTCTTAGTCTGTAATTTGTATGACGTACTTTAGCCTTTTGTAGACTGCGTGCTCCCGCAAGACTGTTGAATCACTCGCGCGTCGGCCCCGTCCCGGCGTCCCCGGACCTCCCCGCCAAAAGGTTGTTACATAATCAATTTAGCTCGTCTGCTACGTGTATAGAATGTACCATCATGGCTCTCGTGCCGGCCCTCGTTCAATCATGTTTGATGTATTGTCTTGTTGAATTCTAACTGGTCTTGACTGGTCCGAACCAGTCTGAGACTGGTTCGGACCGTTTCATGGTTTTTTGTGGTTTGAAACTGTGACCGAACCGGGTAAAACCAAGACTGCGGTTATGTGTAGCTTACCAAATCAATAAAAACTAAACCGTGGGAAAAACTATATAAAACCAAACTGGTCCCTGGTTAACCGGACTGTGGCAACACTATCTGCAAGCAGACTGGCTCCATATTCTCTCAGAACAATCGGAAACGATCGTGATCTATGCATATGTCAACATTGAGCTGATGTACAACATATTGTGCCATTCTGTTCGTGCACTGGAGGAACTGGCGGAGGCCACGGATGTTTTCTCTGAAAAAGAGCAGAACATTCGTGTGGTCCCCGATCTCATTGAAAGATGTCGAGCTTTCACTGCTTCCGAAGGGTGCATGTGGCAAGATCGTGTGTGGAAGGTGCTTTAAGCCTGCCAAATCGCACTTCCTTCCATACTTCTAAAAGGTGTGCTCCCATGACTTTGCTTGGATAGTGGAATACATAATCAGAATACCTCTAGATGATTATGATACCATTGTGGACCTTGCGAGATACCCAATGGAACTCCCAGGACAACTCGATAAGATGTCAACAATGTGCCATCAGCTCATATATATCCGAGTCCTCCGACCACACGTGAGTGGATCTGCAAACAACGGTGTTTCTTGTTCTCTCAGCTGGACCAACGTTTACCAGGCGATGCTGTCAAAAATGTTGACATTATCATCGATGTACTCCTCGTCACTGTCCAGTCCATGCTTCGTCGATGTTCCGAGCTGGCTCCACTGCCCAAACCACTCCCGAATCCGAACATGCCAAGGACAATTACATTCGACTGGGTGTCCAGACGACATCCCTTTTCACGGGCCCCCACGCTGACAGACTGACTGGAGAGCGCCACTGCAGAACTTTCGTCTATCGCGTCTATCTCCCGGCAGCGAGCGTTGCAGAGGGTGATGCCCTTCTTGTCATGTTCCTTGTTCTTTGCAGGCAAGCTGCTCGAGAGTCTGTCCAGGTGGACGTGCGTGCTTTTCAAGTTGGACTATATCGTGTCAGTGTGCTCCGTCGTACATACTGTTGCATCACAAGGGTTTTGTATCCCTCCAGAAATGGAGGAAGGCAAGGCCACCACTGGAGATGAAAAAGGGAATTCGACGGAGCTCGAAGAGACGGGTTTGAGTGAAGGAACTGGGCACACTCTCTGCTTGCCTTGCTCGTGTCTTGAACCTTTCAACTAACGGGTATTCCACACTGACTCGGACCAGGTTCCCCAGGAATCAACATTGCTCCTCATCAGAAGCCCCTGCTTCCTGTATCTGACCTCGTGTTCTTGTGGCATTCCTGTAGCCCTTAAAAGGGAGAACTGGCAGAACCTGCGGCGATTCGTCATTTGCGCCACTCCCCTATCTGGTGTAAGATGCCACCTGACCAGCCTACAATCACTGTCCTCGATCCGCAAGCTTTCGCCATGAGCAACCTCACTAGTAGCGAGGGTCGCACTGCCACTTCCAGGATACTCGAGTCCTGTCTAGCAGGACCAGATATGCCTCTGAACCTGATAGTGCAAGACTTATGTTCCGTCCCTCATCTCTTTGAGTTCGTTGTTTCTGGTAAGTTTTATATCCCAATTTCTTGCCGTTGTCTCATCTAGTTTGTTACGCAAAGCGATAACGACTACCTTAATATTTAGACGAGGTACTCACGAAGAGACCAATCAAGTCTTAATAGAAAGGACAAGGAGAAGTCTCACTTGTGGACGGTCAAGTGGAACTTGAAGAAGAATTAGAGTATGCTGTATTGCGTAGAACTAGCTAAAGAACACCATCATGCTACCGGGTATTTATAGGGCTCGTCAAAGGCACGGACCAAGCAGTGTAGGTAGCAGTGAAAGAGAGGAGAGCATATAAGGAAGTCGAGATAAGAGAGCGGAATATAAAGGACAAGAGATAAGAGATAAGAGATAAGAACTATTCAATGAATCGATCGAGGAGGAAATGAGTATCGTTGATAAGATAGAACGAAAAGGGGAGAACGTTAAAAGAAAAGGAGACATCTACTGCACGTAATCCTTCAAAGTCAACAGTGATTGTAACATTACCTCCCGCATAGGTTGGAGGCCCTGCATCCAACAACATTTCAAGACGAATGATCTCCGGAATTGTGTTCAATTGCATTGTCCACGTCGCTGTCCCCGTGGCTAGTTGGTTCGTCGCCAAAGGGGCAATCCGCGAGGAGGTGACCGGGAGTGTGGCAGAGGGAGCAAATGTGGAAAGAGGGACAGAGGTGAGCAGCGTGTCCACGCCTTCTGCACTGGCGACACCTATAAGCAATGCATTGATCGTAAGAGTGATCGTCGTAGGAGCAAACCGGAC
>JBBPOM010000826.1:0-17499 GCA_038091455.1 Leccinum uliginosum | reverse complement strand
AGAGCCTGCATGATATCGAGATATTGATATTTGACAAGTTTTTACAATTTTCTGATACTCTATGATACTTTGAGCTTTGAGTTTCTGACCTTGTTTCAATTTGTATCTAAGTTACGGCCATTTTGATTCTTTCTCCTCTCAGTATCGTTGTCGTCGTCCACGACTTGAACTATGAACTTGAACAACCACGACCCAACCACGAACTGCAAACCGAAGCTATCTGTACATACGAGCACTGACACTCTCATCTTTCATCGACTCATCAAGCAACGTGACTCGGAATGTCACCCTCTGTTCCCGCATCGCGTCTTTCCGAATCTCGACATCTCCCGGCCTCCTCCGACTCGTCCCCCGCCCGCGCTGTCCTTCAAAATATTTCTTTCTTTGATCACTCCGAGATGGAAGGTCGTGTTGCTTGAACCTCAGCACCTGCCATTGCATCGTCCATTGCAGCGGGTGGCATCGCACCTTCCTGGACTTACGTCATCCGCCAGTCTTTCGACACCGATACCTTTGCCACTTTCCATCACACTCCACATCCATCACAAGCAGAAAAGCATGCCCTTCTTCATGGTGTCGGACTCGCTGCACTAGAGCTTGTCGGGCTCGGTCTGGGTGCCTCTTCTTATGAGCAACGTGACAAGCAGCCTACGGATTTGAGCCGGCAAATGCAATGTTGTCGAGTTGCGAAGAAGAGTCTACCAGTTATGACGTACCAGTCTACGATGCACCCCGACCACGCCTTCCCGTCCACTCCGTGACTTCCGTCTTCATCCAGACTTCGACAGCACAGAAACACTCGTGCTACCCACACCCGCTAGGCCCCCCGTCTTTCATACCACCCCACATGGCGCATACCACATCCGAGTCACCACCCACCTCTTCACAGCTGCATATCCCTGCTTTATACCTGAAGTGCCCCTCCCCAAGATAACCGCTTTCGCCCCCGTAGGATCACGCACCTCACGACGTGATAAAGCGAAGTTACTCGTGAAATGGGTCATGGAGGCGCAAAATGCCTACATAGTGGAGGGTAGACTCGCAGGCGAGTCAAGCGAGAGGTCGCCCTGGAACTGCGTCAATCGCTATGTCTGCACATCTGCTGTTTACTCAGCTCCGACAGGCCTAACCCTATTTCGGTGCACGTAAACGGTCTTCACAAGGAGGCGGGTCATCCATTTTCCGAAGTTGCCTCGATGGTCACGACTCAGCAGCGTCAAATAAACTGCCGGGACTCCTTGCTCGATGGGCCAGGTGGTCGACGAGGTTTGGGCGTGGGAGCCAGTCCAGCTGACACCGCCGTCGTCAAACGCAGAGAATCTAGGTGGGATGTGTACGTCCTCGTTTCTGTTTCCTTGAAATACTTTGTGAACTGACTGGGTCTGTCCAGACAAGTGACTCGATAACGCGCGCGACATCGCGGATATATTGCTACATCACTTGCTCGACGAGGTGGAAGCAAGTGTGTTGCCAACGCGGCTGGGGCGTTTGCTAGCGTCGGCCACGGCCGACAGAGAAAGTCGCGGAAGCTCGTCGTTTGGCATCTTTTTGGAGGGACTACCTCGTTAGTAGTTCATCTGCCTAATCTGGATTCCGATCTCGTGCTCAACTGTCGTTGATCCCTCTATTCAGGCTGAGAGTGGCCTATGATTATCCAAAGATGGTTTCGTCGTTTGTGCTGATAGACCCAGTGATCTTCAGATTCGACCAGGGTCCTCTTGGTATGTTCCGTTGTCCATCGAGCAGACGAGGAGAAGGAAGCAGAGGTTGGAGCAGAGAGGAGGCACTCGATCTGTCCAAAAAGATGCCCTTTTTCGCAGCCTCGCATCTGTCGGTGCTCTAATGCTACATTGACTACGCTCTCATCGAAGACTCAGAGGAAAGTTTACGAACCAGGCGCTGCCTTGGGAGGCATGGGAGTTGTTGGACAATTTAGACGATGGGATTACACTCAACATGGATCATTCCCAACAACTCGGGGGTATTTGGGAACGCGCACGAGGTCACTGACGTGGGCACAGAGCTGTCACCTAAACAGATAACGTATGAAAGGTGTGGCGGAGACCGCCAATGCGCGCAAGGTCGCCTTTTCACTTTGCTGATTATTTGATACGTCCGCCGGTCGTGCGTCGTTGGTGGGCCTGACAAAGGTCGTCCAGGAGGCTCATTTGAAGTTTGGTACGTATGATGTACGGATCTCCGAGACCACATCCGTGATGACATATTCGGTGGTGGAATTTGACTATTGAAACAGTTTTGTCGCTTCTCACGCAGAGACTGTAGCCTATCGACTCCAAAGCCACTCGGGGTACCCTTCATCAAACCAGGGAAACTTGAATATGAAACGGATACGTCTACCTCTGGCTGAGGAGGAAGGTTCTCGCATCACTATCAAGTAGTCAAGGAGAAATGGTGGTCGTGGAGGTTCGCGGGGTAAGTCTCGGGCCTTCTCAGACGCTCTCTTTGGTCCCCAACCCGTTTATACAACTTGAAGAAATTGTGCTCCGCGCGGCGAGTATCCTCCCTATATCCACTTCACGTTGCTAAAGACAAAAAGCGCGACATACAGGATGCGCTAGTGTACCTTACCTTGATTTTGCTGGTACGAAAGACAAAGGAGGCCTCCGAGTCACAGTCCAACATGTATCAACGAGGCGTGGCAACCCTTGCGTCTGGCCACTTTATTCAATACTCACTCCATTGAATGTTTTTTTTTCTTCTTTTTCCTCGCTTGCATAAAATTATGGTTCTTACCGATTCATTCCTTCTTGCACGATCATGCACAGACGCAATCTCGCTTGTAGAGGTTGCGGTTGTCCTCGTTCAGAACATCAAGTCTCGATGAACCGTCAGGCTCTGGGCATGTCATCTGCCCCCCCGTCTTCCCACTTCCCCGCGTTTCGCTGGCAATGCCAGTCCCGCGCCATTATTCACGGGCTCTCCGATACCAAACCCTTATTACGCCGCCTTGCAACATGGTGCTCGACATGCGCCAGCAGCTTAGTCTGCCAGCGGTGGGAAACCTGCGTTACCATCTCACCGTCTCCTAACACCGTCTGGTCGTTCCTTCTCGGTGGGAGGTAAGGTGCAGAATATATCTAGCGACCCACGTGCGCCATGCATCATGTACTGGCCCAATAATGAGCCGTTCCCTGAGCAAGATCAGATCCGCCCCAACGCCCTCGCTGCAATTCCCGCAAGTCGTGCTGCAGAAGCTACTCGATTTCTCGAGCATTGTTCACTGGTAACTCACTTTGTTGTAGCACCCTCCTATCTTGAACACAGGGAATCGCGGACCGATTGAACATCAACCCGGCGACTGGATCTGCCAGAAGTGCAATTATCTGAACTAGAGGCGGCGCAAGGTCTACCAGACTTGCTACCCCTGTGAGCTTCTCTTCCCATGTTACCCTGCTGTCGTTCTCAAGGATGTCCCAGACGCCGAGGGTGATGGCGATTCTATCTCGGCTGCAGTGCAGTCCGAGCGGATCAACTTATTAACATCGCTTCTCGCCCAAAATCAACTGCCATTACGAGCCACTCCTTCCTCTGTCAATGGCCCCCGCCGAAACCCTGTGGCGCAGGTGCAGCATCAGCCTCCGCCAGTGCCCATTACGCCGTCATCAAGGCTCGCCCGTTCCCGTGTTGACCTTGGTAGCATAGGGCAATATCCAGATTCCCACTTCATTTACGAGACCTCGGGTCCCCAACGATCTGCGCCGCCTGCGTTTCCAGACATGCAAGAACTGGAAGACATGCTCCCTATCGGGACTCCAGTTCCACTCCTGCCTTCCCTCTTGCAAGACATGGTTCGATCGCCTACTTTATCCCCTACGTCGACGTCTTTTGCAGACTTGTCCATAAGGAGTACGAAGATATCGCTCCCCCCGCTTTTCCCGGCCATGATCGAGTGGTGGCATGCGATGACATTGCTTCCAATTTCGCTCTCTGCAATATTTGGAGGCTCAACGACGAAGAGGCAACGACTGTGGCTGGCATCTCTTTGCCTCATCACGAGGACCTTGTTGGAAGCAGGAAGAGCAGTCAGGAAATTTTGCATCGTCAATCCCCCTGACGTAAGTAAGCTATTCATCTCTTGTGAAGAGTACTGACACGGTCGCAACAGCGTCGTTGCCTCTCTCGTCAATACTTGCACAACACTATCGGCTTCTGTACTTGCAATTTCCTGATCGCCTCTATCGACCCTTGTCATTTTCTCAGCGGTCCCGTTTCTTATCCTAATCCAGGGATTCTCTCAAGCCTTTGCAACACCACGGTTGGCACAAGAAAAAACACTCATTGCCCACGCCGCTTCGCTTGTCACCTACAATGTTTCAAATATATGTATACGCAGCGAATGCAGCCTATCACGAATATGCTCTTCTTAAGCGTGTGGTAGTGTCTTCTAGACATGTTTGATCGTGACTAGCAACCTGTAAAAGATGGTTCCCCTTTTGGGTCGTGTTGTAGCGGAGCTGTTTGGTGTCATCTCTTATCAAAAAATCCCTTCGGCCGTCGTCGGCAAGCACCGGAAGGCGCATCCTCTTCTCCGTATCATACTGTGTAGCTTCACAGGCGATTTCATGTTCACCGACCTCACCTTGGCCTACCCTACTACGTGCCCAGTACCGGTTCTACGCGACGTGGATATGTTGCTTCCCTCCCATGAAACCACGTTTATTGTTAGCCCCTCCGGATACGGTAAAACCACAACTGGATTCATTCTACTCGGTTACTATAGCCAACCCTTGGCAAAGGGTAGGTGTTTATTGACGAACAGGACTAGCTGCACACACGCCGGTATGTGCGCGCATCTTTGTCGACACTGCCCCCTCTACGAACTTGCCAAAAATGCGCAAGAGGTGGGGGGACGGAAGCAGGTTCCGAGAAGGAATAAGTGAAACTGGCTGGAATGCTCGCTGGTCTCGCCAGGTGGTATCAGTTGATGCTCAACGCAACGCCGGACGAGCTGGTCGATGTGAGTCGAGTTCAATTTACTTTGGTTTTCGTCAATTTGACTGTAGAATGACATGGCAGCGAGGGAGGTAAACGCGCTAGAAGCGATCGTTATTTCGGATTTAGGAGGCCCTTTTTCATAGTGAACTTTCACGGAAAACAAGTGAGTCTTAGTGCACGCCGGTGGCCGCTCATTCCGTTTCATTCCGATGACACATGGCAGCGAGGGAGGTAAACGCGCTAGAAGCGATCGTTATTTCGGATTTAGGAGGCCATTTTTCATAGTGAACTTTCACGGAAAACAAGTGAGTCTTAGTGCACGCCGGTGGCCGCTCATTCCGTTTCATTCCGATGACACATGGCAGCGAGGGAAGTAAACGCGCTAGAAGCGATCGTTATTTCGGATTTAGGAGGCCATTTTTCATAGTGAACTTTCACGGAAAACAAGTGAGTCTTAGTGCACGCCGGTGGCCGCTCATTCCGTTTCATTCCGATGACATTCCGAAGTATTACTTTAGGTTTCCATTACGGGTTTTATCCTCAAAGCAAAGTCGTTACAAGTTACATTATAGGACTCCGAGGCGGAAGAGCAAGTCTCGTCTGAGCAGTCAACCACGTTCCATGAAAAGGTTCGTGGGCGCTCCAGGCTTGCCTGACTGATACTGACCTCGTGCAAACACGCTGCAGGCCTGCAGCACAATAGGTCCAGTTTTGGGGCCCTCGTTGCGCGCGCTCCGCATTCACCAAGTACACTACTGTATGTCCCTTTGTTGTGTACACCGTACACTCACTTTGTTGTAGGTAGCTCGAGAATCATTATGAAAGTATGTACTGGCATGTACTACTACGAATGGTCTCAAACAATGCATCATTTCAGAAAAAGCATCGCGAGGTAATGATCCTCTAGCAGGCAGGTTCTTCGTGTGAAGCCTGTCAACACGGTTCTGGGAATGATCTGAAATCACCTACTAGTGGAGTGTCAGCGGTACGAAGGTGGAAGACTGAAACAACCAGACAACAGGCGGTGCCAGTGGAACGAGAATTCGAATTTCAGCCCTGGCCATGTAATGCGAGATAGTAAGTATTCGTAGTAGTAGACTTGCAACATCATAGTAATGACGGACTGCTAGCGTCGTCTCATCATAGGTACCAACTGCACGCTCTGCACCAAGTTCTTGTCGTGAAGCATGCTGCGAGCAAGCGAATGATGATCTAGTATGTAGCGCATATATAGAACTAGCCTAGACGGGACAAACGCAGATGAGTCCAAAGAAACCAAGCGATAACACGCACTGCTTCAAGTTCAATCGAAAATCCACGATCACCGTATCTGCGAGCCTCGCTTTTCACAGTTACTTAGCACTACGTGACCAGCGCACTCATGGTATGTACAGCCCAGAGCACACCTTCAAGCCCATCGCCGCTTGTGCTGTCGGGTTACTAATTAGCTTATTGGACCCGAACATCCTCGACACCCACTTTACTCAACTCGACACCTCCGACGAGCTCGAGCTCTGGCAAGAAGCATTCCGCTCCATCGAGGATGCCCACAACCTCCACGTCATGGCCAAAAAGGCGCCATCCTCACCAGCGGCAACTCTCTACCACACCGCAGCCTGTGGTCGATATTGTGCCGTCATCACCTCCATCGGCGGAAGCTGTGACGAAGAAGTCACCTGTCTCGTAGACCAGGTCCTCTGACTCGTCAGCTTACTCGCTATCCCAGTCGGGCAGCACGCCAAGGAAGACGACGCCCGCTACAAGAGCAGCCCTGCCACCCTCCTTGGGCCACGCAAGGCGCCGCGCTTGTCTCCTCGGACGTGTATGTCGCTATCTCTTTACTAACACTCCCTCACCCATCTTCTCCAGCTGTCGAGAGATGTCCTCCGCCTCTACCCAGAGATCTTCTCGAGGATTTGTACGACCCCCTCATGCTCTGTTCATCCACAGTACCCATTCTCTCCTTACTCTGTGCCAGCAACTCTCCATGTCCCACGCCCTTCCCCGCGGTCTTCTCTCCTGCCTCCTCTTCTAGATCTCCCGGGTCTTCGGCACCCTCAAAGTGAGCACGCTCCTCGACTCGTCAAGCCTCTCGATCACCGACTTTTCAAAGTTCTCATAGATGGTCTTCCTCCTTAGCTTTTTCCCCTACAAGAACGCCGCAGACGCACTCGAGAACATATCAAAGGGTGCGTA
Source organism: Leccinum uliginosum (assembly GCA_038091455.1). Lineage (NCBI taxonomy): Eukaryota > Fungi > Basidiomycota > Agaricomycetes > Boletales > Boletaceae > Leccinum > Leccinum uliginosum. The sequence continues at coordinate 10,347 of JBBPOM010000826.1, read as the reverse complement.
CTATACCCGATTTATTTACCGCCTTGTCTCACCACCATCAAGCATCCTAAAAAATCATCTTCTCGAGCTCAATCTCTCCAAGAGCAGGAAAAAGACTGGCTCGTCGTCGTTCACGACATCCCACTCGCCAGTGCCATCTCCGACGACACCGCCGACTTCGTCAAAGCCCGGCTAGGTCTCGGCCACTCCTACTCCCGCACCAAGCTCAAGTTGAATGTGTGTGCGCGGCGTCGAGTATAGCAAATCACTCGTCGCCTATCTGTCCGAGAAAACGAACCTCGTTGAGCCCTCGCTCACGGCGTGCCTCGGCGAGCGCATCGGTGCCTGATCAGCACGCGGGCAGCTTGACCAGCCTCAGCAAGTACCCCGCCTCGACCGTCCAGATCCTCGGCGCAAACACCCCAAGGTGAGCCGTCTGCACGCTTTCATCTCTCGCGTCTCATTACCTCACGCGCGGATGACAGTACGGCCTTTTGTACTACTCCTCGTTCATCGGGCACACGGGCCGAATATCGCGCTTCCTGGTTAATAAGTGTTCGGTCGCGTCATGAATAGATTGTTTCACCGGTACGTTGTCGGTCACTGTTTAATCATGGCCCGTGGAACCCACGTTTCTTAGTAACCAGTTTGGCGAAGCGCTTCGCGTGCAGGTCGAGGAAAGCCTCGCATTCTCTGAGACGGAGGCACCACCGACCAGGAATACGGACGTGATTCGACGGGCGTTGGACAGCTTTGCGCTCGATGACAATGATGACAACGAGAAGGAGGAAGAGGAGGGACGGCAGCGAAATGTGGATGGATTCCAAAGTCAAGTCGCGCATCAAGCAAGAAGCCTCAGAAGCGCCCCTGGCAAAGAAGGCGAATCGATCTTTCGCATCCAACAGAGGCCAAAAGCGAGACGGCCACCCACCCGACTCGAGCTTATCGGCATACCTAGCCACGACAACAACCCACCCACATACCGGTTGGATCCTCGACAGCTGCACGACCAGCCACATCTGCACCGACAGATCCGCATTCACCATGTTTACCCCGGCACGCGACCGCATCAAAGGCATCGCCAAGATCAGCCCGGAACTCAGCGTTCTTGGGACCGGGACCGTACCAATCCACATATATGATATCCGTCAACGGCCGACCCAACCGTACCATCAAATTACTCGACGTACGCTATTGTCCGGACGCACGTGACAACCTCGTATCTCAGAGTCACATGGACCGAAACGGGCTGACTATTACAAACGGGCTGGTATACGAAATCACCACCGCCGACATTCTCACTCCCCGGGTTTCCACGGGAGGGAGTGACACCAGATAAAACCAATCCGACCGACAACTCAAACACCCACACGAATTCGACTCCCGGTCCTACCGTCCGCACAAACGTAATATCCCTCGCTTCCGCTCAAAACGTATCAAGGACCAAGGATCTACTATCCGACTTGGGCATATGACCCCAGATCTAAATGGTGAAGACCCGCCACAGACCCAGTCTGTGACTAACGCCTTTTTAGATCGTCGCTTTGATCTTCGAGCGCCGCTTCTCGAAGAGAATGATTATCATTTGGGTTCACGGTGGGCTTCTTGGATGTCCTCAGCGGCTGCACCCCGGCAGTCATTTGGATTGGCCAAGTTGGTGCACTCCCATCCCTACATAATAAATGCACCCGCGGGAGAACCCATTAATGCGGTCTTGTTCGATTGTCTCTTCGCCCTCCTCGTTTGCTTGCTTGCTTTAATGGGTTCAGCGGTGATACCTGCTGTGTTTATGATCGCGGTGACGGCGTTGCACGTGGCGTACATTCTTCCAATAGTACCGAGGTTCGTGTGTGCTCGAGAACGATTTCAAGTCAGGTCAGTTCTCGGTGGGAGTGTTGGTGAGCTGTGTTTCATGGCTGTGTCCGGGACGGAGACGCTGATCAGTGCATTCCCCGTAAGTGGCCCGATTTCGGCCATGACGGTCCTTTGTTTCCCGACCAACCCAGTCCACAAGCACCGGACATGACTCGGAACTACTCATCTCTCGTCCTGGGTGGAGTGATGTTGCTCGCGGTGGGGGTATCACGTACATGTATGGGAGCGTGCATTGGTTGCAGGGACCAGTTTTTTTTGTGGCGAAGACGACACCGTCGGTGTCGGCGGGTTTGGTCGCAGGTAAACGTTATCTCAATGGATGATGGCTAACCTTGAAAAGCGAGATGCAAATGGGCAATAACTATATAGTAAGAGATGTTTCCGAGACGGTGTTGGCAGCGTAGCCTACCTGGTGTGAGTTTTCCAAAAAATCACAGACAATACCGTGACAAGAAAGTTATTTGCATTGTTGTTCGATTTATTTTCTACATTCTGGCGGTTCGCAGGCGTCGAATCGAGTTCGACGTTCCAGTTCGAATTGCTTTGGAAGGAGAGCCTTTATTTCAGTTTCCACTACCCCAACCGCAAAAGAACAGTATCTAGGAGACTTTAAATAACATTGAATCAGCCTACCAGGTCACAGCTAGTCACTAAGCTTTCCAAATTCCGGAATTTTTGCTGAAGCAAACAGTGATGTGTGGCCGCATATCAACGATATAACAGCCTCCGGCGAATTTCAACGTTTCAACGTTTCAACGCACATCGATCATGTATGTACCACAGCGTTCAAACTGGTACATGGTTTCCCGCAGTACATACACGGAATCTGCGCGGCAGTGCACAGGATACATATCATTTTGTTGGCGGCCCATTTTGATTTGGTTCTCATCTTCTTGATCCTCAAGTAAAGTCGTTGTTATCAGTTTCATTAGGCAGGGAGCCGCCTGCCAAGTCGCAGCCAGTGCGGCCTTTGAAAGGCCGCTTTCGTTTTTCACTCCCGCAGTGGCCCACCGGGTGACCTCCAACGGCCTTTTCTCATCGTCCGTTGTACTTGCTTGGTTCTCTCGCTCGCTGACCTGCTCGGTACCCACCCAGCTCTCGCGGCTCGCTCGACGGACCCAGAACCACAGTGGACCGCAACTTAGCCTCCGAGCTCTTTCGTTCACCTTCAAACATAACCCCGCAGCAATCGAAATTCACGGAGTATTAATATTACTCATGCGTTGCAACAAAGCGGTTTCTTTTGTTATTTGTCAAATAACTGTCGGTGTCCAGTTCTACTCCGTCTAATACACCCTCGCAGGGTTGTATAACGGGTAGGTCATTGTCTCTGTCGCATCTACGGCTCTGGTCCTAACAACGGTCTGTAGTTTTGAATCTATTTGTAAATCCCTACTACTCGATCTTAGTACATTCTAGCTGAGATATATCGGAACAATATTGCCAGAGGTGTCCACTCGTACCACCTCATATGTTTCAGATGAAGTTTTGCTCGCGAGTCTGGGGTATAAACAAGAGCTCAAGCCGAGAATTCAAACCCTTCGAGGTGGGTTGGACTCGGATACTGATGCATGTGGCCGCATCTCAAAAAATGGTATCATCGGTAGGTGTTCGGACTCGCGTTTTCTTTCTATGGACTTCTGCCATCGATAACGTACGTTCCGATGGTTTCGTATCCATGTCTGACATCTCTCAACGCTGAACTTTTGGTTTATCTTGCAGGGTCCTGCTTCCATTTTCGGTATCGAATGGAGGGGCTGTGTCGATGGTGTGGTGCGTATGTTGATACATCTCGCTCACGTTACTTGTTCTTTGACCCTTTCTAGTGGGCCGTAGTATTTTGTTTCGTTCTGTGTATCGGGATGTCAATGGCAGAACTCGCGTCATCGACACCCACATCAGGAGGCCGCCATATCAATCGAAAGAGTTATGAATGTTGGGTTTCACAGCTGTACTACATAACGTACACCCTATCGTCTCCACGGTATCGCAACATTTTGTGTTAGATCGTCTCCGAATGCGTGTTTCCCTTGACTCCGGCGATTCGATATTCAGGAACCAACCCCAGATGCAAACACGATCGGTATGGTCACTGGAATAGGTATGGAAGACCATTTCATATTGCCTTTGAAGCCGTCATAAACGAGTTTAATTGATAATCTATCAAGCTTCAATTAACTGGGCATGTGCTCTTCAGATTGCTGCCGCGGTTGACATAGGTTCTGGTGGGCGGTTTATTTTCACAAACGGTCAATCCTAGTGAGTGTCTTCACCAGTATCGACCGTGACTGACAATGTAACAGTGGGGTCTTCTTCGTACTCATCCTCAGCGAAGCCATTATTTGCAGTTTCGGGACCAAGTTAATTGCGAGGCTCCAGACGATATACCTATTTGCCAACATACTGTGAGTTAAGGTTTTACTCCTTTTATAGCGATGTACTGAAATGAGGGTATAGGCTTTGTTTGGTGGTCATCGTCGCTCTGCCGATCGCGACGCCGAAAGAGTCGAAGAATCCGGCTTCATGTGTTTGGAGATTTCGCGAACTGTGAGTAGTACCTGATTTAATATTCAGAAGTTGTCATTCATTTTGGTAGTTTCTGGATGGCCAGACGGTATTGCGTTCATTATCGGTTTTACTGCCGCCTCTATGGACAATTTGTGAGCTCGACCCTATGCTTAATCTGTCTATTTGATCTTCATCATTATTATATGACTCAGTAATACATATCAGTGAGGAGTCACACAACCCTGCGGTAGCTGCCCCTTGGGAAATAGTAAGTTTTGTCCTTACTCTCATACCCGGAACCAACATCATCATCACAAAGATTAGTTCCATTGTAATTGCAAGTGTACTAGGATGGGGTGAGTTTTTGATCACCTGTGCATAGCATGAGGTATTCACGTAGACACGAGTCATCAACGTGATGCTAGCATTCTGCATGGGACCGGACCTCTCAGAGATCCTTAGCATCCCTAGTAACCAGTCATTGGCTCAGATTGGATTCGTTCGGGTCATCACGGACTCTCGTTCGTCATATTAATCCAGTAGGTCATTTGCTCTTGCTCGTTTCGCTTTCTTCACACTACTCTCAGATATATGCTGTGTACCTCTGGAGTACTTGTAGCATCACGGCAGTCGTTTGCATTTGTCAGGGACGGCACTCTTCCCTTGTCGAGCATCCTCTACCAGATCAATACGTACACAGGTACACCCGTCAACACAGTATTGTTCGATTGCCTGTTCGCACTCCTCGTTGGACTGCTCGCTTTTTTGGGCCCTTCAGCTATCAATGCTGTTTTCACGGCCTCGGTAGCGGCTTTCTACGTGGCGTACACAGTGCCTATCGCAGTAAGGTTCATATTTGACAACAATTTTAAACCGGGTCCTTTTTCGCTCGGGGAATTGGTTGAGTTCCATTTAGCCTACGCGTATCTGGAACGATCTAACCATATCATGTAGGGTGTTCCCATCGCTGCCATTGGGGTCACATTTATGGTCTTCATGCTCGTGTTCTGTTTCTCGACCAACCCTGGTCCGGATGCAGCAACAATGAACTATACGTCGCTCGTCTCGGGCGGGGTGATGTTGCTTGCGGTCGCGTGGTACTACTTGCCTGTACGGGGCCATGCATTGGTTTCATGGACCGGTACATAACGTGGAGCAGTCGACATCGTCGCGTGTCAGTGGGCTTGGCCACAGATGAGATCATCGAGGAAAAGGTCAACAAGGATGATGGATTTTGATCACCGACTTGGGTACTGCAGTGGCAAAAACAGCCAGTGGAAGGATGGCTGTGGATAATGAAAAGCGCATGATTTTATTAGGAAGATAATCAATTGACCAAAGCCTTTACGAAGACTCGCGTTGACTTATTAATCTTCAATGTAGGGCCCCCGTAGTCACGCACCGACGCAGCAGGTCATGGGTACTTACGGATCTCATTATTCCAATCAACGATTGATGATTAATGGGCATAAATGATAGTCAGATTGTAGGGGACAGTTTAGAGCTCCGCAACCGCCGCACCGCCATCGTAAAACACAAAGTTCTACATATGTCACTCGAATCCTCCGAGTCCGAGTGGCTGTCCGAGTCTGCGAGGATATGGCCAACTTGAAGGAACTCCGAATCAGCATACTGTGACTTATACGTGATTTGGGAGGCATTCAAACTTAGCGGGATTCCAGTCTGGATCCATTTCGGACGATACGCTCTTTGAACCGCTCGTGTCGAATGCGCTTACCAGGTAATATTTGCACACGTTCATACAGCGACTTGGAACGCACCCAGTGACCGCGACTTCCCGTCTTGGGTCCAGACGTACGGTGTGCAGTGGGTCCAGGTTTGGGGGGGGGGGTCCCGGTACCGGTATCCGTTTGGCTGTGGCGTGAGAATATTGTGGCGTGGGTAGGTTGACTGTTCGCCGCCCTTCAAGTTCAAGTTATTGCGGTCCAGCTTATCCGAGTCCTTCACTTCACCTCTTTAGTCCTGATTTCTCTTTTATTGCTTGGGAAAGAAATGGCCGCTCTAGGTAAGGTTTCGTGGGTCGGGTTTTCGTCTGTCGCTGACGGATCACGCGATCTATTACTAGGTGTAGTGTCGCGTGTTGTGTTGAATGATCAAGTGGCCCGTCTGATAGAGATATTCCGTAAGCAAATCCTTCCTGCGGTTCAACTCACCTTCTCGGCGGCTACGAACAGATATTGACGCGGCTCTTGTCCTCATAGTTCGCACGGACTAACTCGGGTGCCCGTCGCATGTTCACGCTCGATGCGTTCGACGTCTTCGGGGCGGGAATTACCCATCAGATAGCGTCCACTACTACGACAGCCCCTTCATCACCGAAGCTCGTACGTCACCACGTCCCTTTTTCACACCTCGATCTCACCCCCGGTGACGCAGCCGGAAGCGCCAACGAGGACGTCGAGTGGATCAACAACCTCGTCGCCTATGTCCGGCGCATCGTCACGGACCAACCGTCCATGAAAGTGTTTGGTAAAGGAACGCACTCGCTGCCTCGTTCCCAAAGCGAGTTTCCGATTCTCTGCGAAACATGTGCGAAACATCAGTTTACTTGCAGAGTTCAGGCTGACACTACCCGACAGGTCTCGGTGACAATCCTTTCATCCGAATGGTGCGCCGCGCGTTCTGTCTTGTTTGTCTCTCCGATATTCAGTATTTCATCAGTCCAAGCAAGAATTTGGCCGTTCGTGTGGTACCTGCGCACGCCCGTTTACCATCTTCCGCTGGAACCCTGGTTCCGGCGCGCGCTACAAGGCCACCGTCATCTGCCAAACGTGCGCCAAGGTCAAAAACGTCTGTCAGACGTGCCTGTTGGACCTCGAGTACGGTCTGCCAACCCAGGTCCGTGACACTGCGCTGGCCGTCCAGAGCGAGGCTCCGACGAGCGACATCAACCGCGAGTACTTGACCGAGGCTCGTGGGTACTCTACCGGGGCACATGTGTAGGTGTATTGTTCCGAATCGAGGAATCGGGGTACACTCATTCTGTGCAGGCTGGCGAGTTTCGGTGGCGCAGGCGGACAACACGCTTGCGAGATCGCGAGCTTCTTGGGGATCAAGACAATCCTGATCCACCGGTATAGCTCTATTTTATCTGCATATGGGCTCGCGTTGGCCAATCGGTGAGGTTATTAGAACCGCGTGGGGATATGTTGACCTACAGGTAATCTGCTAGCACGTTCGAGCTGCAAGAGCCGTCCTCGACATTCTATTCAGGCCCGACACGCGCATCCCTTCTCACTCACCTGGAGAAGCTTACGAGCGATGTCCACAGAGAAATTGCCCGTCAAGGCTTTGATCATGTGATCGTCGAACGCGTTAAACATGCGTTTCGAAGGGACGGACACCAGCAGCCATCGACGACTGTGTTGGCTGCAGCAGCACCACAGCCTGTTGAAAAGAGAACGGGTATGGCGATCCCCATCTTCAAACGCTCCAGCTTGGTGAATCCCGACAAGGCTGTCGACATCAAAGCAGTCAATGCATATGTTGCCTCCGTCGATGCGTACGTCATGCTCCTTCGTTCGATTGAATCCACTCGAACATACAAATTAGCAAAATCCTTCATGGTTTCGAAACTACGAGAGGAACACGGGTGCTCCACACCCTGCTGCTTTGACAGGAAAGCAGAACCTGATCATTAGGGCTACTACATCTACATCGGGTTACCTCGGCAACAAGTTGTGGTACGGGGTCATTTCTGTTGTACACCACCGCCTACTTTTGCTGGTGAGAACTTCCCCCTGTTTCAGTGGACACGCACTTGATAATTTCTCGCAGTGGACTTTGATGTACGGACGACGATGCACCGACCGACGCAACGCAACGCAACAATGACGACGACGCCACGACGCCGGCCCTGCGCAGTGCACAACGCTCACTGCGCGTCGTGGTCTTACCTTGCGATTTCTGCACTCGTCCTCGTCCTCGCCCTCGCCCTCGCCCTCGCCGTCAACCCGCGACACACCTGCGCGCCCACACTCATTTATTTGCCGTCACCCGCCGCACCCACGCCTCGCCTGCTTGCCGTTGCCATCACCCGCATTTGCCGTTACTAAGTCACCGCGGTCCTCGGTTGGTACACTGACGCTCAACCCCACGTTCTATCCAAGAGGCTGATTCCATAGCTGGTCTCAACACGCTCCGCTAATCAACAACACAACTGCTGCGGCATCACCAAGACTGACCTCTCCGAACGACTGACGGGTCTTCTATTCGATCCTGCCTCAAGGTGTTGCCAGTGTGTTCCCTAGGACCATCGGAAGTTTTATTCGATGGAAACAAAGATGTGGGTACTCCTTTGGTCATGTATATCACTTTTCATCTCGCATTCCACAGTTTTGTCATATGTGATCAGACGGTGGTGAATTATGGCGATGCGACCTGTGTGTAGTGCAAGAGTTGCATAGTTGTTCTTCCCGAATACCTTGCACGCGCTGAGCACAAGGAAGTAAACCCTCTTCATCTTTCGTGTCATCTAATGGATAATGCTAAGATTCAATCGGTTGTGCCCTACATGGTAAGCATGTCCTCCGAGTTTACTAGTCTGTCACCTTCTGGAGCACATATTGACGCATTCCGATAGCATCACCATTCTCTCCTGGACTACCTCCTCTACGATCAGATCGAACACCCCCCTCCCCCCAATGTTCCGAAACCGATCGACACCGCCGAAATGGACAATTGCGTCATTACAGTCATCATCTCCCGACCTCTCCCCGATCGTTAAGTTGTATGAACAGCTCTACGATCTCCCGTCACTGTCCATGATTGCTGGTCGACTGAAATTAACTGATCTCGGTTTCCCGTCACCAACCTCGCCCCTCTCCGTGTACCCTTCCGACTCACAACACCCTGGTCAAAACACAAGGAAAGGGCCCCGCTTTCCATGAATCTTTAAAATGTCTGCCATGAGCTCATTATGATTGATTCGGTCTCAACTGCGCTTGGAACGACGGATGACTCGATCACCTTGATCATTTCCAAGTTCAACATCGCTGTGGATGGCGCCAATGGCCTCTAAAAGGGTCACGAGGTGCCACAGAAGGAACCGGGTTCGATATAGCTCTGGAGCCGTACGTTTGGGAAACGGTTTGAGGTCGAGGCCGAATGGGAGCGCGAGAAAGGTGTGGAGGCACTTGGCGATTTCAAGCAGACCGATACTATAACCGCACCAGCTCCTCACGGACACTGGCCTATCCGACACCTCGACACCGGCCACTCGTCTTCTTGCCCGACAATACGGGCGCAATGCCACTGACCAAAGAGGCCCGCTCCCATTCTCGCACCAAATACATGGAGTGGTGCGGATCATGGTCGTCATGGAATCTGTGTTAGATATTCCGCCACCGCGCCATTGAACAGGGGACTCTTTGCCTTTTTTGATGCATGTCGTTGCAGTGCTGTCTGTGCACACACGGCCGAAGGACCTACGTGAAGAAGTGGGAGCGCGAGAAAGGTGTGGAGACAGATGAAAGACTGGAAGGACGGGTGACCTGCGGTTAGGATGAGTACGAGTGTGCGACGATCAGGGGAGGGTAACATTCCGTCGTTGGAAGAAGTGACGCAGTTTTTTTTGCAGATATATCATTGAGATATTTACAGGCGTCCATCCTTGACGAGGTTGACAACTCTCATCACGCCCACTGTTTCAAGCACAAGGTCTGTCGTAAGTAAACCTTGGACTCGGACAAGTTCGTATTCTCAAAGGCAAGCCTGCCATGCACATAATACATTGGTGAGGAATGACTTGGATCACTGAAGGAGTTCCCGTTCGTGTGCATACTGTTGGCCACCAAGGAGGCGAGTGAGACGGTGACAAGTGGGTTCCTGCCACCTGCCACAGCAATGCCTACAGGCAGAGTCCTTCGCAGCCACGGTGTTGCAGATGAAGAAACCATCTGGCCTTGCGGCAACATCTCCCACCAGTGCCACTACTACCTGACCTTTGAAATTTTGAAATTCTCT
>JBBPOM010000825.1:0-17508 GCA_038091455.1 Leccinum uliginosum | reverse complement strand
TGCCTGAAGATGCTTGGGTAGTAGCTGGTTAGGATTGCTACTTTGTTATGTCTGGTTAGTTACTTGGTTGGTGCTTGGTTAGTATTTGGTCAATGTATCTCATAAGCAACTATGACAACTATGAACACTATGAACACTATGGTACTATGAACTATGGCACTATGTGAACTATGAGCAACTATGAATATACTATGGCACTATGGAAACTATGGCAACTATGTGAAACTATGTGTCAACTATGAAGTACTATGGAACTATGAGAACTATGGCAAAATCCTTGATTTGCTGATTTGAATCGTAACATTACCCCCGTTGTAGCCTTGGAGTCACCGACCCAAGTATCAATAGTTGTGTCCCGTCCAGGAATGTTCTCCCGTGGTGTTGGCATCCGCTGCCTCGTCGTAAGTGTCTTCGCAGTCATAATCGTAGTCTGGCGAGGGAGGACGACCGTTGGGGGGAGGGTATACAGGATGAGGGCGAGGACGACGAGACGAGGTAGATCCTCGAGATCCTCGAAAGGGTCTGGCAGAACCTCGACCAGAGCGAGCGGAGTGGTAAGAAGAACGAGAGGAATGAGAGGAGTGGGAGAATGAAGAGGAAGGGGAAGGGGAAGGTTGTGGAGCACGTAGTGTTTGAAAGTCCGGTCTAAGGACCGGCAAAAGACCGGCAACCCAACTGGGTCAGAACCGTTTGCAACCAAACTGCGGTTGCCGGTCTTGGGATTTTTCACTACCCCCGGTTGCCGGTCCGAGCAAAATCATCACGAGGTGCAAAACCGATGTACAATGGTCGCAACTGGTTTTGCAGCAGACCGGTTGCTCACTGGGTACATGCTTGACAGACAAACAGAAAGTACTACTACGAACAAACTAATACTTGGTCACAATCTCGCCATCCTTATCCCACTGTTCCATTTTGTCATCTTGAATGAGAAAGTCCCGATACTCCTCTATAGCGATCTCAGTTACGTGCTGAGAGTTAACCATTGAATGGTCAGTGATGCTTGAGCGCCATGCATGCTTGAGGATCTGAAGATGTTCGAATTTGTCAGCCCCCAACCGTGAGCGCCAATCGGTTGCAATCTCGGCACCAGCCGAAAATAGTCGTTCACACGGCACGGATGTTGCCGGGACGGCACAAATGTCCTTTGCGATGGAAGCGAGGGTCGGATAGACCTCGCAATGCTTCTGTATTATCGAGTTAGCTGTGAATTCGACTGAATGAGGTACTAGAATGATACTTACTGCCCACCAGTCGACGATGTCTGTATCCTTGGTAACATCGACGGGTAAGTCGCCAAGGTATCGACGCAGTTCCGCAGCCCAACCACCTGCATCAGAGCCACCAGACTGACTGAGCAGCATGCGACAGTGGCGATCGAACTCGGACTTGAGGGTGTCCGAGTCGTCGGTGTCCTTCTCTAAGGCAGCGGCAGGTCTCATTGACAGGTTAGTCGACCTTTTTTCCCAGTACTCCTCCATTGTCTTCTCCACAATTTTGAGCACCTCATCACACCAATCTTTGGCATTTGGATTACCGGCTGCATGTTCCTTTCTCTGCTCCTCTAGGCCACCCCAGGCCATCTTGATGTATGCCAGTTTGTAGTGTAGTAGGGGTGTAGAACTGAATGTACGATCAGTAAATAGTGTACCGTGATAGGTGAGATTACTTACCGAGGGCGAGGACATAAACGGGCTTCTGGTCGAACTTGCAGTAGTACTTGCTGATTTTATCGAGGCCACGATTGATGGCGTTCTTGTAAAGCGTGTACTTTGGGGAGTCAGCCTTCGCCTCCCAACTCGTTTGAAGGTCTTCGAAAGCGGGAATGGCATGCCAGAGAGTCGGTCGAAGCTCGTACGAGAAGTATTGTTGAATGCTGTTGGCGTCGGCAATGATGGTGCGTGTGTCATTCACGCACTCCCAATCCTCAGGCCTGAACGTGAAAGCCGTCCATGGAATGTGCTTAACAGGGAATCCTGGACGACGGATGGTGGTGATGGGACCGAATAGTTGGTCGGCAGAGCTAATAAAGAGGTTGATGGATTGGCGGAGACGATAGGCACGACCAAGCATGCCATCAGCAGTCCCCCAGCGAACGTTGCTCTGAAGGGGGATATTCAACGGAATCTCGACGCCACATTCAGTCTGAAGGCGTTTGAAGTATGCAATGCGGTTGCTGGATGCTTGGATTTTGATGGCGAGTGTTCGAACTGCAGAAACGACATCGAGGGAGTTGCCGAGGATGTGGTTGCGAGGAAGAGTAGGGTCGAATTCCCAGATTGCAGTCGTTGTTTCGACAGAGCTGATGTGGCCCGGGGTGACGACCGACATGAAATCGGTGATGGCGAGGTTGATAACGTGGGCCAAGCAGGGGAGACGGTGTATATCACTGTCGAAGGAATAAATGTGTTTGCGATGGAGGATGCTCTCGATGCAATTGCATGCAGTGTCGTTGTTGCTGGTATTATCGGCCGTAAGACAAAACAGCTATAAAAATTTTAGCGACTAGAAACATGCAGCGACCATACTCAACGCACCTTGGTTCCTTTGCTTGTTATGATTCCAGCTCGTTCACACAGGCCAACGAAGTATCGACCGAGGTTTATGCCGCTGTGAGGTCCAGATATGCCGCGAAATGCGATGACTTCGGAACAAAGTGTCCAACTTCCAGCCTGCCAGGTCGGATCCGATTCGATCCAATGTGCGGTGATCCCCATGAACGACGCCTTGGTCTGATCAACTGACCAAAGGTCTGTTGTTGTCGAGACGAGCCCAGAGTTGCCATCGAGAATTCTTAGCCTAAAGGTTTTGAAAAGCTCAATGAAAGAGTTGTGAATAAATGTCGAGACATCGTGGGACGAGGGAATGTCTGCTTTCCTAGCGTTTGGACGCATTGCCACTAGGCAATTCCTAAACGCGGCTTTGTCAGCTACCGCAAGACTCTGTACCAAATGTCAGTGCTTCCCAATACAACCACGCTACAACCACATTCAAACTCACCTGGTCGTCGCAAACGACAAATTCAGCAACTGAAGTCAAGACTTTGTCTCGCGAGAACTCCGAGTCTTTCTTCGACGTCATTCCCTGGAACATTGTTTCCAGATTTACCATATGTTCCCCTCGCTTCGTCGCTTCTCTTTCTTTCCACACCTCTCGCGGGAGTGCGTGATGGTGTTCAGGAATTGACTTATCCGCACATCGAGCTTGATACAGCTCATAGTGGCTGCGGATGTGCTGACGGCACGATGAGTTACTGCCAGTGTGGAATGCCTTGCGCTGGCCGTTCTTCACCATGAACTCCTCGTCGTTCCTACAAGATCATTGTAAGTCCCTCTTCAATCCATGTATATAGTCATTTGCATTACTGACCGACACACATTGCACCACCGTCCTTTCAAGGTATTGACCAAGCCATCTCGCTGGCAGAACTTCACTGTGCAGCGGTCAGAGAATATAGTAAGTACGTCTGAAGCCTTGTTCTTTTTCGTCGGCAGCACATCGGGTATGACTGCTCGATGCTGGTCCGTGATGTCCTGCACATCGCTAATGTTAGATTGATAGGTATACACAAACGCTCGCAGCTCACCTCAAGCTCACTATTATTATCACTCAGGCCATCCACATTCCCACCATCAGATACCCTGTCGGTCGCAATGCTTGCGGCTCGCGAAGACAAGGCGACGACCTCTTCAAGGTCATCACGGACTAGATCCTCGACCTCTTCAACCTCCGCCGGTGAAGCACGGCGCGAACATTTGGCAGGCTGACGCTTGCGACTTTTCCTCAAACATACATCCTCCTCACTGCATCAGCAAACCAACCTTTTTCCACTACAGAATTGCAGAACTGTGAAGACTACACAGCCTACCTGGTCATCCACAGGACTTCACAGACTTCCTGAAAGGTGGACCTTTTCCTAATACAGAGTCAAAGCTCTGTCAAGACTACACAGTCTCACCTCCACCTGTGCAGTATTTCCCTGTTCTCACATAATATGACTCGGATCCAGTGGAAGATCAATTTCCATTTTGGGTTTGTACTACGTCACTATTGCCGTGACACCGCCCCTGCTAATTGGCACGCGGCACGCCGTTGCGACAACTCCTGCTCATAATACCAGAGCAGCATTTCCGCACGCCGCGAACGGTAACGTGAGTGCACAAGCCTGAGAGTGTCCGAGTGCGAGAGACGAGAATGCTATATACTGCATCATCATGTATTAGTCCTCTAATGCAGCTCTACTGGCGTTACCCCCAATTGTCATATTCGGCGTCCGCTTGTGTGCCATCGCTCTCATCCTCGTCCTCGTCAATTGCTATAAACGAACGCGACTTCTTATGCTTGACCGAGGATCCAGCGGTGCTCGTCGAAGAACTCGATGTCACCGTCAACGGCTTCAGCGCGGGAGCTTGTAAAAGGAGACGGGACATCGGGAGGAGTCCATTGATGACCGTCTGCCAATGTCGTCACTATGCATCGTAGTCATCGAAGCACACTTCTTCAGGGCGGTCGCAGTGACAGGAACCGGAGGTCGGGCTCAGTCCGCATCTTCCTGAGAAACGATGACAGGTGTCAGGCAATCTTGGAGCTATATTGGGTCCGTAAGAGTGTCAGCTATGCCGAACCTAAGCTGAACACGTGAGTTTCGAAGGAGGTTCACGCAGTCTCCACGAGAGGCATTGGACTTGACTTACGGGGTGTCGGTAACTGCGATACTTGAGGGGTGGTCATGGGCGTAGTGGCAGGCCCGGGCGCCAACAAAAAGGTTCCAGAAGTGGTGAGAGCAGTCGCTGCGGATGCTGGGGTGTCCGTCACCGGCGTCAATCTCGATCTTTTCATGACTAGAATGCACGCGCACCTGATGAGCGGGTGTCTGGCGGGAGGATGGTACGACTTCTCGGCGAGTTGGTGACGTCCTTCAATCGACAGCCCTCATCTTCCCTGCGCCTCCTCTTCTCCGATCTTATCGACGTCCCGCGTCCGTATTGACGGAAAGTAGCCCGCTCTGCCTTCGACTCGTCTTGCGTTTCAGAGAGGACGAGGACGAGGACTCGCGCTCCACCGAGCTGGCATGAAGTGGCGTCAGCAAAGGCGGGATGGGGTGGCACCGGCTACGCGAAAAGACGATGACAATGACGAGGTCGGTCTCTCCGTTATTCGCCGCCGAAGAGCCGACATGCAACTTCGTCCTCGTCCGCCTCTCGGGAAGAAGATCCCACGTCCTCGTCCTCGTAGATCCCCGGGAGATTCGGGGCGCAGGAAAGTTGTGGCATCTAGGGTGATGCATTCTGTTCCAGCATGAGTCGTCGGGACACTTTCGATGGTGGCCTGGGCTCTAACGTCGGTATGGGATCGCCCGGCGCGATGTTCTCTCTCTTTTATTCGCCGCCGTGCCGCCGCCGAAGAGGCAACTATCGCAAGAAAACGAGAGAGAATTTCGACGTCTGCGGGTGGGGGAGTGGGTGATCCGCGAGAATCTTCCTCGACTTCTCTCGTTCCTTCTTGAGCTGCACCGGTTGGCACCTCACGTGAGCAATAGCCTATGGGACTTTGAGTAATTACGATGCTCACCCGACGAGGGACGATAAACGCAATCAGCTTTACACCATTCTGATACAGCATGAGTCGCCGACACATTTTCGGTGGTGGTCTGGGCTCTAACGTCGGTGGGTGTGGAATCGCCCGGCGCGATGTTCCGTCGGTCTCTCCTTTATTCGCCGCCGAGCCGCTGCCGAAGAGGCAGCTATCGCAAGAAAACGAGACGTTTCGAGAGATTCGCCGTCTGCGGAACGGGTGAGTGGGTGAATGGGTGATCCACGAGAATCTCCCTCGACTTCTCGCGTTCCTTCTTGAGCTGCACCGGTTGGCACCTCACGTGAGCAATAGCCTATGGGACTTTGAGTAATTACGATGCTCACCCGACGAGGGACGATGAACGCAGTCAGCTTTACACCATTCTGATCCAACATGAGTCGCCGGCACATTTTCGGTGGTGGTCTGGGCTCTAACGTCGGTGTGGAATCGCCCGGCGCGATGTTCCGTCGGTCTCTCCTTTATTCGCCGCCGACGAAGAGGCAGCTATCGCAAGAAAACGCGATGTTTCGAGAGATTCGCCGTTTGCGGAACGGGTGAGTGGGTGAATGGGTGATCCACGAGAATCTCCCTCGACTTCTCGCGTTCCTTCTTGAGCTGCACCGGTTGGCACCTCACGTGAGCAATAGCCCATGGGACTTTGAGTAATTACGATGCTCACCCGACGAGGGACGATAAACGCTCAGCTCTACACCATTCTGATCCAGCATGAGTCGTCGGTACACTTTCGGTGGTGGTCTGGGCTCCAGCATTGGTGTGAGATCACCCGGGCCCGGCACGATGTTCAGTGACTGTCGCAAGAACACGGGATGTTTCGAGAGATTCGACCTCTGCGGGATGGGTGAGTGGGTGAGTTGGTGAGTTGGTGAGTTGGAATGTATATCCGGGTGGAAACGGCGACGATGCCACAGGACAAGGAATGGGGCGTACCGCAGCTTCCGCATCCGCGAGAATCTCCCTCGACTTCTCCCGTTCCTTCTTGAGCTGAACCGGTTGGCACCTCACGTGAGCAATAGCCTATGAAACTTTGAGTAATTATGATGCTCACCCGGGAGTGTCGCTGGAGGGTGGTCACGCTGACACGGGGTGGATGGTGTGCGTTCGGGCTCGCTCATGGGTGTGATGTGGTGGAGAGCAGAGAATGCGTTTACCAACTTGAAGGGACCGAAGTTCGGTGGCAGCGGTATGGGTCGTGCTCCTCGACAAATTTGTTGAGAGGTGTGATGGAGACATGGTGACTCACGAGGTGTGTGTGGCTATGTGTGACACGATTAACATGTCACGGCTGACTAGCGCTGACTTATCACTTATCCACTTATCTGGCGCAATATGTACACTTACAGGCACGCACGTACGCAAAACCCATTATGCAAAGAAATGGAGACGATGAATCAGATGGGATTAAATATAAGCTACTACAATACATCATATTTTGTGGATCTAACAGAGGACAGCACCAGAGACAGACCGAACGACGAAGGAAGAAAAAGACAAAAGAAAAAGACAACACACAACAGCAACTTACTAGTATACTCATGGTGGTACACTTGTACAATGTTGTAGTTAGCCGGAAGTCATAGTAGATCATCATCGATGCAATCCTCCATGGCCGTATTTGCAAAATGGTAATCCGAGTCTATAGTACGAAATTCACTGTAGTAAGTATAGCAAAATGAGAAGGGAGAGTCGAGAGCTGGTACTAACCACCATCCGCGAACGATGGATCCGAATATCTGAGCGAACCATAATGGCCACTCTTCCTTATAGCCAGCCTTACACGCCCAACGCGATACTCAGCCTCCACGACGTTTTTTTCAGCTCGTTGATACTGTAAGCGATTAAACTCAAGGCTCAACAGATCCCGTTGAACTAGATGGTCTGCAAGGTCTTTCTGGATGACACGTATGCGGGAATCGATTCGTGCCGTTGCTATTAAGAGCCGGGCTTCAGAGGGATCGTGTGGAGTGGGTATGTCCTGAGTCTGGAACTCTAAGGGTACCTAAGTCAAATCTTTGCTCAGCGTCACTAGAATTCTAGAAATTTGCCACACTAACTTGGCAAAGGAACGGGGATTGATGGACTCGAAAGGTGCTTTCTAGTAGGCTTGTTTCCTCTTGCTTGGGACTCATACTGCGAAATGCTGACCTTGACGAAAGTGGGTCGCCGCGTTGCAAATAAAAAAGTATGTAATCAGTCTAGACTGTCAGGTACCGAGAATCCGAGATGCCTACATAATTCCGAGTCGTGTTCTTCACTCTCGCTGGACCTTCGACGACGTTCAACTATATCATGCCCAACCCGAAGAAGAAACTGCGCCGCGTGGAAAAGCTTTCCTTCTGTCCGGACTGTGGAAAACGTTTTGCAAACGAGACAAACGTTCTCCGGCATCTCAACCAGCCTTCAAATGCTTGCGGTACTCTTCTCCGAGCCGACGAACCCCGTAATACCCCAACCCAGGCAGCTACCGGATTGCTCCATTCTGAACCACCATCTCAGTCTCATTCTCACCCTTGTTCTCCTAACGACGGTCATTTTGGTGACCGGTATGATCAGATTCCAGCAGACTTTGACATGGATGTCGACGAGGAAAATCTTGACGTGGATGCCGACGAAGAAGACCTGCTACCGCCTCATGCGGACTCGCATGAGGACACTGCTCAATATGTGGAGTATCATCCAAGCACATCTCATGTGTTTCCTGGAGGCAAGACGTTTATGGATGATTTTTTTTCGGACACGCATGGGTCACTACGTCGGGAGAACGTGTTCTATCCTTTTGCTTCCGAGGAAGACTGGGAGCTTGGCTCTTGGCTCTTGCGCTCGGGTCTCAGCATGGCGGCGATTGATAGATTTTTAGCACTGAAATTGGTGAGCGCTTACTTTGCCTTCTCAGTTGATCTGAGTTCATGTCTAGTTAGATCAAGTCACTCCCAATTTCGTTCCGGTCCGCAAGACAACTGCGCTTACTCGCGGAGATGTTGCCGTCTGGCCCACGATGGAAGTCCCTTTCGATTCATCCGTCGATTCCGACAAAGCGCCCGGTAACACTCTATTACCGCGATCCCATCGAGTGTCTTCAAGCACTGCTCAGCCATCCGCTATTCGAGTGCCACATCTCCTTCGCCCCTCGAAAAGTATGGACAACGGCTGCTCGATTAGTCCGTGTCTATGATGACTGGCTTTCTGGAGATCACGCTTGGGAGTTGCAGGTAAGATCGGTACTATCAGTATGGTTTTTTCTTCTTACAGCTAACTTCCTCCGCCCCAGAGCGCCTTACCAGAAGGCTCTATGTTACTAGGTGTTACGTTGTCTTCTGATAAGACGAACATTTCCGTCATGTCTGGAAACCGCATGGCACACCCTTTACTCGTCAGTCTTGCGAACATCGACGCTGACATTCGTAGCAAAGGCTCACTCCACGGTCACCTGCTTCTCGCGCTCTTGCCGGTTCCTTCCTTCATCCACAAGAAGTCGCGAGTCCGCGGTCTCTTATCGGATCGCCTATTCCACCAGTGTTTACACATCGTATTGCGTCCTTTGAAAGCTGTTGCTTCCATCGGTATCATGATGAGCGACCCGGTCGGTAACCTACGTTACTGTTACACGCCCCTCGTTGGGTACATAGCCGATACTCCAGAAGAGGGCCTGATCGCGGGCACAAGTACCAGAGCTTCTCCCATCTCCATCGCGACATATACTCAATTTGGCGACAACACCCTTCATCCGCGCCGTACCGCTGACCAAACCAGAAACGAGATCTACGCAATATGCTCGAAATTTGATCCCGACGACTATGTCAACTTTCTCAAATCTGCAAAAGCATACGGTCTTAATGGTGTCGATAATCCCTTCTGGATCGACTGGCCGTTATCCTGCCCGGCGAGATTTTTGAAGCCCGAGCCTCTCCACCACTTCCATAGATTCTTTTTTGACCACGATCTGCAGTGGTGTATAGTTGTTGTAGGTGACACCGAGATTGACTATCGGTTTACTCTCATACAGACGCCAGTCGGTTACCGCGCGTTCAAGGAGGGTGTTTCGAAATTGAAACAAGTGACAGGCCGAGATCACCGTTCCATGCAGCGGTACATTGTCGGTATCATTGCCGGCGCAGTTCCAGCCCGATTCCTCACTGCGATTCGTGCACTGATGGATTTCCGATATATCGCACAGATGCCCTCCTTCGACGATCGTGCCTTGCAGCGATTGGACACTGCCCTACAGCTGTTTCACGATCACAAAGATTCGATCATTGCTGCTGGAGGGCGTGCCGAACATTTCCGTATTCCGAAGCTTGAACTTCTCCAGCAGGTAGTACCTTCTATCCGGGACTCGGGCGCCGTGATGCAGTGGAGCGCCGATGCCACGGAACATGCTCACGTTACTGAAGTCAAGAACCCTGCGCGTTCTGGAAACAACCAGAACTATTACTCCCAAATCGCTCGTCACCTCGATCGTGCGGACAAATGTTTCCGATTCGATCTCGCGACGCAGATTGCAACCAAACTTCAATCCGAACAAACACTCGAGGGAGACGATGGCGATGGGGACGGAGAAGAACATGAGCCGGATGAAGAGACGCGGAATTGGTCACTCTACAGCTCCCCTACCCGTGAAGTCGTGGACTACTTTCGAATTGCTCGCGACCTTATTGACAACACACCCCCAAGTGCCCCGCTCCCCCTAAGAACATTTGCTTCGTCTACGACAGGCTTTCGCTTGGCCCTCAAGCCCACCCTCCGTCTAACCATTCAGGAAGCTTCAGAAAGATTCGGACTTACGGACTTTCACGATGCCATTAATAGGTGCTTGTACCGCTGCTCAATTGGAGAACCGCACGAAGTGACGGGACGGAGTGCAACTGCGACTAATTCTCTCCTTTCGACTGAGAAAGTACAGATTTGGTCAAAAGTCCGGGTTCAATTACGGACGTGGCACGACCCAGAAACAGTGGAGCCTGCACAAACGCTCGTCATTACCCCTCCCTCGCAAGACCATCCTTCTGGTTGCTATGACTGTGCGATCATCAGTCCGACAGCCAATAGCGACTGGCCTGCTCGGGGCTTAAATGGTGTGCTCTTATTTTCTTCTTCTGAATTGCGAATTCATGAATTAAACTGATAATCATAGGACATATTGTTGTGCAACTGCGACTCGTGTTTCGGATCCTTGGCATCAATACCTTTTTTGCGTATGTACAACGCTTTAATGCGTCGGCTGAAACGGACCCCGCGTCAGGTCTGCACTCCCTTAAGCGCGCGATGAAGAGGGATGGGTCACGCATTGGGGATGTGATTCCTTTGGATCATGTTCGTTCACCCGCACACATCATTCCCCGCTTCGGTAAGAAGGCCAATTCACACCTCACCTCCCAAACCAGTTATGAATACTCTACTGATTTCTGGTTGAACAAGTATTGGAACAAGCAATTATACTATTCCCTCACCGTAGTTTAGTCCAGATGTATTCGAGTCGTAGGAATATCAAATACATTATCATGCCCGATCACGCACAGCCGCATCGCACCACGGCAAGCCGCGGAGTTAGGAGTCTTTTGTTGTGCTTGTGGACTTATGTATGACTTGATGTCCACTCTTCACGCAACGCCCTAGGCACATTATGAACAGTACGACGACGGCTGTTCCTCTCCCTACTACCCCCCCGCGTCGAAATGCGGTCACATCGATGTCGTTCACACCTTATACCCTGAAAACGGCGTCAATCCCTACCTCTGCGATAATCTACCAAGCAACGCCACTCAACCAAGACCTTCAAAACGAGCTGGCCGGTGCCTCCATCGAGGAATCGAAGTGGATGAAGAAAGGATCCTCGCACTACGTCTTGAACCTATACCAGCAATTTCAGCAGCACACAGGGGTCCAAGACCCAAAGCTTTCGGAATTGGAAAGCGACCCGCCCCTCTACGATTCAGAACAAAATTGTTGGCAACCATCCCTCCTTCCCAACATTCTTCGACACTCACCTTCTACTACCCATGGCAAGAATCAAGGGGCCACTACGGCAGACGACTCTTTGTTCGTCAAGAACCCGAGGCCCCGGAAGCTGACCGTCACAAGGACGGTGAAGGGTTCTAGCACGACCTTCGTGGAGACTGAAGAGGGCACATATATACGGACGGGTAGTACAGAGGAAACCAAGACCACAGCGGTGCAGGGTTCTACGAGTACGACCTTCGTGGAGACTGAAGAGGGTACATACCTACCGACGGCGGGTACAGAGGAAACAAAGATCGCCTCTTGGCTTAATTGCGTTACCACTGCAATGAGCCACCTAGCCCCATCTTCAGGCCAGGTACACACAAGATCAAAAACGATAATCGACACACGGCGTATCTGGTCGGCAGAATTCGCCACAAAACCTGCGCCAACAGACTCCAACATGAAAATGAAACCTGACATTGCTCTGCTTCAGAAGGACCCGTTCGACCCAAGTGGGCCGAACTCGTGGCGTGATGTTGTGTCCTTCCTCGAGTTCTCTAGCTCCAACGACTGGTCTAATATGTCCAAGCAGCTCCTCAGGAAAGCCTACGCCATTTTTGTGGCGCAACCTGGACGTCGTTTCGTTATCGCACTGTCTATAGCTCAGTCGTCTTTTCGCCTTCACACTTTCGACCGTGCCGGGGTGATTCATTCCCGTACATACTCCATCCACCGCCGTGCCGATTATCTTATTCGGGTACTCTATCTGTTGGCTTTTGCTCCCAAGGACTTTGTCGGTTGCGACCCCACCCTTTTCTTTTCTCCCGTCATTACTCGGTCGAATCGGCTTCGTAGTTCCGCGACTATCCAAGTTGGCAAAGAGACCTTCACTATCACAGACCGTATTTTCAGCAGTGATATGATGCGTGGAAGGGCAACACTGTGCTTTGCCGTCAAGACATCCGTTGGTCGCGTCAAGGACTATGTCGTCAAAGACTCTTGGGCCCGCGAAGGGCGGGTTACAATCGAGGAGGAGATATTGATGCGAATCAAGGAGAGGGGGTTGACGGTGGGGGTTACTACTCTCGTGACCGCATGGACGGTTCAGATGAGGGGAATAGATGACTCGACGACCTTGCGCAGACCCGACTATCTACTTCGCGACATGTCCCGGGACGAACAACCCGAGATTCGAATCCATCGGCGTTTACTCCTCGAGCCTGTTGGCAAACCTCTCCATCAGTTTTCGTGTATTAAAGAGCTTATCAGCATTTTCATTGACATTCTTGACGGTACGTATCCAACATGTTACGCGAGTCGAGTGTATTAAATTAAACTATAACCAGTCCATGAGCTTCTTGTCGTTCGATGCTGTGTCCTTCACCGGGACATTAGCGTTAGAAACATGTTAATGTTCACTTTCCGGTACGAATCCCAGCAGTGGCAATCCGGGTCGAATGACCCGAAGATTCTCGAACGCCTCACCGCGAGGGAAGCAATACTCCAGCAGCACAATTACCACCGGGGCCTCCTAATCGATTTTGACTATGCTAAGTTCATCGACGAGGATCTAGGTGTTTCCGAGGGCGAACGAACGGTATGTGGGCTGGAAATATCATGTAACGTGTTGTTCTGATCCATTACTTAGGGCACAGTCCCTTTCATGGCTCTCGACATCCTAAGGGAGTTCGGTGGGGGAGACACAGATGTTGGCCCTCACCAACCTAAACACGATCTCGAATCGATCGTCTATGTCCTTGTATGGATCTGCATTCTATACCCAGGCCCGGGGGTGGAGCCGCTTCCCCCGCATGAGTCCACGTGTTTACGCGCGTGGTCAAACTGCAAAACTCGCGGTGACATCGAACTCCTCAGCAATGCAAAGATAGGTGAACTTGAAACAAAATCACCGTTGAAACAGTTCACGCCATACTTCAAAGCCCTGGAACCATACCTACGAAGACTTTATACAGCCATCCGCAAAGACCGCGAGGATCCAAAGGCCACACCCTTTACTCACGACGTCATGAGAGACATCTTGCTTGATGCATTTTTTGAGGTGCAGGAGCCGGAGAAGGTCTCGCCAGAAAAGGTGAAAGCGCGGCGAGAGTTGGGCATTAGCCTTGTTCCAGCGAAGCGCAAGGCGAGTACTAGAGCGGGGCCCGTGACGTCCAAGAGATCTCGCCGATGAATATCGCGTTGGCGGAGACACGGCAAACTGCCACTGACTCGGACTCCATACGATGAACTTTTGTCGCCTTATTCGTTATTTGCCAGTTAGCCATATATTGTTCCATACGAGTCGATACAATGTTGTACTTATACGTAGCATTTCATACTGGTTATGTGATCGCTTACGCCTATCCTAAGGTAAAACACGGCGTAGCTTGTCATTATGTAATGTGTCTTTTGACACACTACGATCATGTCCAAAGAGTCGTGCCCCGTGACCTGGGAACAAGTCAAGGTCATTACGTCTGCTAGCGGATGGGTATAAAAATCCTTGCTCATCTCGCGTCGACGTGCAGCAGCCAGCTTGACTCTGCCCTGCCACGTCACTCTTTTTGCGACTCTCCTCTGCAATGGCAAAGGCTACGACTTATTCGAAGCAAAAACGTCCATCACAGACTCTGAAGGAAGATAGTACCCAAGCTATGGAGACTCGCAAGAGAATGAAGACGGGTGACGGCGATGAAGGTTCGTTCTTCTTAATTCATTGGCACCCACTTACTTCACGAACTCAGATCCACCCCGTCGGTCTTCCAGGACTAACATTGGGAAAGGTGGACAAATAACTCAGATGGAGAGTATCGAGCGTGCCCAGACCCAGACTTCGGTTAGGGTTTCCAAGCTTATGGCCGCCACTGCGGACGAACCGTTAAATCCCATGGCTCCACTGGCTATCGACGCAAGGCCCCACGCTTCGAGGGATTATTCTGGTGACACGGTGCGCAATTTTTTTTTTTACATTATCCATTTGCTACTAGTAGCTAAGGTGGATACCAGGCCATTGCCCATCCGAGCGCTCGCCCGCCTCCTTTACCCACTTATAAGGCATCGTTGGAAGACTCTCGATACGGGTGCACCTTCCCTGCGGAAGGGAAATCCTCCACAAGATCGTCGGGAGCTCCGTCGGCGCCTCATGTGCACGCTCGGCCTGTTACTCGGGGTCTGGCTCCTGCCCGTCACGGTTCAATTGCCCCGACACCTCGCAGTTCCAGTGGTGGCAGGGTCTTCATTGCATCCGCCCGTAGTGGTTTCCCGGCCCTCTCCTTTCGTGGTGGATCCGCGGCCCCTTCCTCCCGTGGTGGTTCCCCGGCCTTCTCCTCTCGTGGCGGTCTCCCGGCCTTCTCCTCTCGTGGCGGTTCCCCGGCCCTCTCCTCTCGTGGCGGTTCCCCGGCCTTCTCCTCTCGTGGTGGTTCCCCGGCCCCCTCCTCTCGTGATGGTTCTGTCGACCCCTCTTTTCGGACTGGTTCTACTGCCACAACACTTCGCAACGAGTCAATCATGGGAGCTTGCAGTGGCGTGTCGCGTGTTCCCTCTAGATTGTCTCAGGTGCAGCAAGGGACTCACCCGGTACAGTTCACAAGGACCTATTCAGCACATAGCATGGAAGACATCGCTCGTCAATCACGGCACTCCCTGGACATTCCAGAACCCCCACCGTATAACAACGACAATGGTTCAGATGACGAGGCGGAGGGTGGTAAGGAACCTTCTGAACCGAAACTCATTGGTCGACAAGTAGATGAGCTATTCATTGACGAAATGTCACCCGACGAGGATGAACGCATCGGAGAGCTGGCGCTTCGGGGTGAGTACTATGACATCCGAGTCGGTTCCACACAATGCATGCTAATGTTTATTCAATATTCAGGTCTCCCCGATACCCGCCGCATTCCTGACGATCGTGACATTGGTAGGTGCTCGCACATCAATAATCAAGTAACTTATTCCAAACCAGATCCTGCCCTACTGTCCGGAGGGTACTCCCACAACGACCCGATTGACCAGGGTAGCCCCGATTCCGAGGTCCGTGACACAGGTAAGCTGCTACTCGCTGGAATGAATGGACAATCCATTACAATACTGTATACAGATTCGACCCAGTTCGAGCAGGACCGCTCAAATGAGGGTGCCGTTTGTGACGTCGTCGATGAATATCATCAACGCAACCGTGTCCCCCGCCCTCCGGGCCTTTCGACCCTTCGTGATATCCGCCTTCAGCAACAAAATTCGAGTGCTAGGGGCCAACACCGTGTCCGTAACAACAATGGAGTGTTAACTGTTTCTTACGTTCCATCCCAGGTCCCGCCCGTTCCACCCCAAGTTCCGTCCGTGGATGTACCCGCAGGTCCATTGGATGGGCCTGCGACCAAGCTCCGTGCCTATCCCATCAGCTTTCGCCCTGTCATTGAACGTGCAAAGCTGGTCGCACAGTGCAATTGCGCCTCGGTCAATCCATTTTTAGCCCGTTCCGAATTCCTTGATTCAAAAAGTGTCGAATACTTCAACGAGGCCCTTGCTGAGACCGCAAACGTGCCGCAAGGTGGATAATCTCCTTTAGCCGTCGTGCTATGCTCACTTTCACAGGTTACTGGCCACAGTATCGGAAGGAATTGTCTGTCCTGGTAAGCAATGTACCTCTAGTGTATTCGTACTCTGATGATTTGAAAGCTCTGGGAGGCTATGATGTCTTGGCGATCCACTCTAAAATCCAAGGCTCGGGAAATCGTGCCCCGCTTCTATCAATTGGGTGCAGAGCTTCCCCCCGCAGAGAATAAAGCCGAGGCCCAAGCTTTGATTCGACGTTCAGCTTTCACCTTCGGTGGGGTTGATGAAGATGTATGATTCACCTAGTGCTACCTATCACATTCTAACACTTGATTTAGGGATCTACTAACAACATGGCTGCCCCCGCGCTCGGCGCTCTCATCGTCTCGTTTTTCTACAACGGACCGTCATCTTTAGCTGTCATATTCACTGATGTTTTTGCGGGCGAAGTTCCCCAGGTGACCGTCTGCTTGGCAGCGACTGCAGTAACAATTTGTATTTTCGAATTCCATCATATGTGCTAACGGTTCCTTTGACAGCTACGAGCCGCCATTGACGAATATACGTCGACCGGTGTTCGCGAAGACCGAAAGTTCGAGTACCAGGGTTATTCAAAAATCTATTCACAGTTCCGTGCCATGCAGCACTCGATCAACGAAGACCCGAAACACGCCTCGAAGACCCAGGCAATGAGAATCGCATGGGCAGATTCCGCTGAGTGCGCACCCAAATGTATTTATTTGCTCTTTCTAATCGTGCTTTTAGTACACCCGCCAACCAGCCGAGCAGCATCATTGCTTTCGAGGACGACTTTCAGCCGATCCTTGATTGATTTAGTATTTGCGTTTGATGTTCTGGTTTGTTTCCTCGGTGATATGCATTTCTGGTAGTACGTGTTTTTTCTGGTAGTACGCGTTTCTGGTGGTATCCATTCCTGGTTATATCCGTTCCTTGTTCCTGGTTTTGTCGTAATTTCATTTCGGCCCGTGTGTGCTGTCACAGCATTACAAATTTGTGTTCCTGGTTCTGTCCTGCCAGTGATTCCATTTCGGCCCGGCGGGTGTGGTGTTACAGCATTACAAATATATTACTTCTGTCCATGGTATTTGAGTCTTTATAGCTCTGTCGAGTAAGATTCTGTATAGTCTGTCAGGGTACATGTCTCCGCCAATGCATTTTGACTTCATTGTCCACAGGATTCACACAGAATTGTGCAAATCTGCAATACTAGGTACCTCTCTGTGAGATCTGTGATGCTACAAACCTTTTGACAGTTCTGCACAGAGTAGGGCTGGTTTGCTGATGTATGTCTCAAGGTACTTCATGAATAGTTCCATCGTCTTGCATGCTTGATCCCGCACGACCCTAGACTACCGTCAGCATGATATCACAAGTACGGAAAATGGTCCTCGCTTTTCTTTG
>JBBPOM010000824.1:0-17531 GCA_038091455.1 Leccinum uliginosum | reverse complement strand
CCAACTATCGCTTCCCGTTGCTTCCAGCGCCCGGCGCCGACGATGACGGTTCCGGAACGGTGACCATTCTCGAAGCCTTCCGAGCCCTCGTGCAGGCAGGTTTCAAGCCCGATCTCCCAGTCGAATTTCATTGGTACGCTGCAGAAGAAGGGGGGCTCCTAGGGAGCCAAGAGGTCGTCTCCGAGTATGTGTACCAGCGTAAGAACGTCGCGGCTATGATTCAGTTCGTGAGTCTGTCTCCAATGTGAAGGATGGGTCGTCGATGGTGAACGCCTTTCTAGGACATGACGGCGTATGTGCCCAAGGCCACCGAGCCCATCGTGACGTTCATCACTACCGACGTCGACACGCCGCTGACGAACTGGGCCTCCGAGATGGCTACCGTATATTCGTCTTCCACCGTCGCTGGAGCCAAATTATTGTGCGTGCTTCCCCTTCCATCCCATTTTTCGAGAAGTCGATCATCACCACGCTGATGCAAATGACTATACAGTGCTGGCGCGGGATCGGATCACATGTCGTGGCACCGCGCTGGCTTTCCCGCGATATTCGCTACCGAGGGTGACCCGTTCAAGGCGTTCAATCCACATATCCATACCTCGGAAGACCGGATGGACCTGAAGGACGGCGAGTTTTCGTTCGAGGTGCGTATGCCATCGAGGTATCCGGTGTGGACATGACCGAGCTGACGTCTGACGCATCGGAAGCACGCGCTGGAGTTTGCAAAGGTGGCTATTGGGTTCGCAGTCGAGTTGGGTGGATGGGTGGAGTAGACTCGGAGATGTGTCATCACTTGATATTTGTCGTGCCGTGCTGTAAGCAGATCAAGAATTTCTACCAAAGATAAGAATGATGCCAATCTCGTGCATTATCTTGTCACGCAGATTATAAAAATAGTGCCCTGACCGATCGAGCTTGTCAAGCAACACCTGTTTCCTCCCTCGGCCCAATCGGTCCGCTCCCGAGGAGTCAGTCGATTATGTGACCGACCGATCGATCGATCAACAACGCCCCGTGCAAGACGTTCAACATGGCCGCTCGTCAGTCTTTCCGGGTCGCTCGGCCGTGGTCCAACAACCAGCTTAGGTCCAAACCGGACATCGCCGCTTTTCTTCGGGACATGCTCAATTCCCTGTCCGCTCACATCTCCCCAAATGGCGCACGCATCCACCTCGCTCATACTAGCATCCACTTTTGTCGCGGCCTGGCAGCTTGAAGGGTTCTCCCGTCTCATATCATGCTGATTATGATCGAGGCGCGCGGGGCGGCGGCGCTGGGTCGACCCTTCTTATCTGGAGACACAGTGCGAGACAGGGATCAGTACATGGTCGCGTGCGCCGCGATAGTCTAGCTGGCAAGGGCATGGCAAGAGGCCCCTGGCAACTTGGGCATTCTTAGCGCCACTTTCAGAGGTTCCCACGGCTTTTCTGTGTTCAATCTTCGACTCATTAGTAGGGCTCGCAAGGTTTTCAGCGCAGAGTCATGCATTCACAAGTTGACCAGGACTTGTACAGCGAGTGCTTTGCTTGGATCTACTCTAGACCAACCAACTTGCTTGGCTAAAGCAGATTACTATTACCACGAAATTTTCATTTGACCCGGGATACTCCGGGACATGCGTGACGCGAAGATTGTCCGACATAAGACATTTACCCGTGGTCTCAAATCTACTGGCGAAGGGCTTGTCCGTTTGGGCCGGGGCTTCGACACACCTTGTAATGCAAGAAGTGGGCCCCCATCTCCCTGACTCGAGGTCGGAGGCCTGCTGCGTTTCAAGTTCACTCGACAAACGTTGGGCACCATAACTCCTCTCGTCACGGTAGACCTGCCGGACCGAGATGCGCTCATCTAGCTATGCCAAACACTACTCAGACTGACACTCGATGATCGTTCGACTCCCTCACTTCATGCGGGGCTGATGAATTGTAAGAGCCTTTCCCGGGAAATGGCGGCCATTGTGTTTGGGGTGACATTATGACAGATAGATTGCCCTCACTTCACGGGTTTCAGCGCGGAGCACAGGTCAATGCGGTGTTCAAATGACAGTGAGTACGTAGGAATTCGATACAATCAGGCTTTCACGGTATGAAACGTTTGTCCCCTGCCCAATTGGCATGCGTCGCATCGTGCGTCGCGTGCTCAGTCACGGTCGAGACGCAGTCGAATCATTTCAAGTACTTAGCATACGCTGATAAAACTGAAGATCAATGATGTGGCGCAGGTGCTCACTCGGTCAAACTCAACAACGGAGGCATCAATGTTCTGACCCAGTAAAGATCCTACAGCACAAACGTTCTTCAGTCATCACTCTGATGCGGCAAATGATGGACCTTGGCTCATCATCTTGACAGATATAATTACCTATCTACCTGCTCCTTCACCCATTTGTCCCGTACACTTACTTCTTTCCCGTTTTCTTTCCCAGCCAATGGCCACTTGCGCTCGCGAAAATCCCGATTCTTCTCTTGAGGTCTCCGAGAAAGATGTAGACAACAGGCCTCCGTTTATTCTGACTGGTGCAGAAATCAAGCTGTTGTCTATCGCTGGTGTGAGTATGGCTCCCTGGGTTTTTATCAGCCTGCTGACAATACTTTCAACCAGGTTGGGTTCTTCCTGGATGGTACGCTCACCAACCTTTTCCTGATTTATTCGACATCGGCTCACCAGACTGAGATCAGCTTATGACTTATTCATTATCAACGTAGGCATGGTTCCCCACAATCACACCACTGTTATCCATTTCGTCTACCCTTCTAGCCTGTTTCGACCATGCTGCAATACAGATTGTATGGAGGGAAAGGTCTTCCTCCTAATCTCTCAGGTCTCTTGAAGGCTGCCGCGAACATTGGCAGTGTTGCTGGTCAATTCGGCTTCGGTGAGTGTACACAATATACGGCGCAGCCTTCCGCGAGCTTTTTTTTTTTAGGATACCTTGCGGACGCTTTCGGTCGTAAAGCTATTTGTAGGCGCTCATCCCATTGCCCCGAAGCATCGTCGGACTGACTATCTCCAGATGGAAAAGAACTGATCTTGATCATTATTGCAACGATACTCTGTATCTCATGTCCTACCAGTGCGTGCACCTCGCATCCATTTGAAAATACCAAACTGATCTCTATCTGAAGATGACCTCAGCTCCAACCAGGTTCTGATATACCTATCTACATTTCGCGTCCTGCTTGGAGTCGGCGTTGGAGGAGACTACCCGATGTCTGCTTCGGTTACTAGTGATCGATCCTCCGTCCGTAAAAGAGGTACGCTTCTGGCGTATATCTTTTCCAACCAAGGTTGGGGAAGCTTGGTTGGAAGCTTGGTCGTCCTCGTTGTTCTGTTGTGCTATAAGCATGTCATGAACGACTTGCACGAGACATCTAAGGTCGACGGAGGTGGGTGATGTTTATTGCATTCGAACTTTGGTCTCACTATAGCCCCACGTGGACCCCATCTATTTCTCAGTATGGAGGATCTGTGTCGGCGTCTCGCTTATCCCTGCTTTTGGTACACTATACCAACGTTTGACGCTTCCCGAATCGAAACGTTACGAAGAGGCACAACAAGTGACTGTGGATGCTGTAGAACTGAAACAGTTCAAAAGTGACTCTTCTCGTGACGATGTAAAGGAAGCTCAACTCGCGAACAAAGCCCAGTTCAAAGGTAAGGAGATACCTTCCTTACACAACTGATCGCTCAAATTTCGTTAGAATTTTTGCGATACTTTTCTGAATGGCGTCATGCCAAAATTCTCATTGGAACGTGTACTTGTTGGTTCTTGCTGGATATTGCGTGAGTTGTTTATTTATGTGGATGTGGGGCAAGGGCTCAAGGACCATTGAATCTAGCTTCTATGGTATCAATCTCAATCAAAATGTCGTGCTTGAGCAGATAGGATACGCTGGTAAAACGGGCACCCCGTGGGAGAAGCTCTTTCAAATCTCCGTCGGAGGTATTATTATCACCATGCTTGGATTCGTACCTGGTAGGCGTTCTGGCTTTACGTGCTGACCACCGTCTCTGATTCAGATTGTGGTTAGGTTACTATGTCTCTATTTTGACTATCGAGAAGCTTGGCCGTAAAATCATCCAAATTCAGGGGTTCCTCATGGCAGCGTTGTTCTGTGAGCTTCTTCTCGCCTGCTTGGCGCGACCCCATCCAAATTACGTCGTTGTTAGTGGCCATCTTGGCAGCGAAATTTGATACGTTACAGCACAACAAGATTGCGTTTATTGTTCTTTTCACATTCTTGCAGGTTCGGCTAACCACTTCACCTCCCGAACCTGTACTGACTACATTCCTTTATTAGTTCTTCTTCAACTTTGGGGCCAACACGTGAGTCCACCTGTCAGTGCTGTCACACATACATTGACGGTATCCGCTCATGGCGCTTTGTACAACAAACAGTACAACATACGTACGTGGTCTTATTTCCCATCACTTTCAACAGACACTGAAGAGGAGGAAAATAGTGTTACCCCGCCGAAGTCTTCCCTACGAAATATCGGGCTTTTGCACACGGTATATCCGCCGCCTGCGGGAAAACGGGGGCGATCATCTCCGCGCTCGTGTTCAACACCCTCACAAATGAAATCGGCACGCCTGCCGTACTCTGGAGTACGTTTCCTACACTTCGTTGCTCCCTACACGACCGCATTTTATGGTCCCGGCGTACTCACGCATAATTTTCCTGGTTTTGGTAGTCTTTTTCGTCTGTTGCATACTCGGAGCTTGTGAGTCACGGTCGCCGAAAGTGTTTCCTCCGTTCTATTGGCTGACCACAGCGTTCACGCATGCGATAGGCTTCACGCTTCTCCTCCCCGAAGTGGCAGGACGCGACCCGGATGCCGTGCTTGCTGAGGAACTTCGGGATCAGCGTGTAGTGAAGGCATGAACGCTCAGGGACTTTTTTCTCTCATGTCATGGTAATGCTGTGAGATTACTACTCCCTTCCCACCCACAAGCTTGACGGTTCACGACTCGCCTTCCCCATTCAATAACGCAGGTCTTTCTTTTGTATCTATCGCTCAATCCCCAATTCGTCATTCCGGACCGCAAGGCGAACAGCAGAAGAGAGAAAGGACAAAAAGGAAGATACGGCTTCTTTTATGATTTGTTTCCGTGTGCTTGGTTCTACATGACCGTCCAATAATCTAGTCATATGTGCTACTGTTTAAATAACTCGTCGCGCTCATTCCAGCGGTTGATTGATGATTGTTGGTCTGATTCATCGATATCTGTATAGGATGCTATACGGCGGGGAAACATATGCCGCGGAACAGATTTACGAGCCTCAAGGGCCGACGGACTGCTCTCGAGTCTTGAATCTCAGTAACAGAATAAATTAAAGATACTGAGTTCGCATCGATCGTATTTATAATGCAATTTTTACATTATTGAACCAATATACTACACCTACATATGGGTTCCTGTCAGGTGGCCTTTTCCTCCTTACATTGTATACAAAGTCGGCGGATCGTTCATACATTGTGGCATTGTGCACTGATCTCGCTACTTACTACCAATATTAGCGGGGGCGAATATAATGACGGGTGGATCAAGGCGCGAGCGGGGTGATGCATCAATTGCGCTAAACTGGACTTTCGTGGTATTGTATCACACTTTTGACGGTAATGTCAGTCATTTAGTGCATCAAAGTGACAGTGTGGCCTGGTGGAGCACAAGCGATTCAAAAAATTGGGACACACGTGCACACGGACTAGCCTCACCCTGCGAGTAGTAGGTTGAACACCCAGTTATCATACGCCAACGTACCCGACCGCTCGCAATTTGCGTGGGGCAATATGGCATCAGCAGGCAGCCTTGAGTGAATTGCACAGCCCGCCTGCTCGGATACCAGGCACTAAAGACGCGCAGTTCAGCCTACATCATGACCAGAGGTCCAGCTGATAATTCCTTGAGGTTGCCGATATGACAGCGTCGGTCGATGACATTCCGCAAGTATCCTAGAAGAAAAATGTCAGCAAACGACGAATGACCCTCCAAAACCAAGAAACATATTTTTTTATCATTGAAATCGCGCAGAAAGGTGAAGGCGACAGAAATGCACCTGAATCTAGATCAACTTAGATCCTCACAGTGATGTGGAGCTGATCTACTAAGCCCTTCGCAGGATAAGTGGGACTAGGCGAGATGATGGTTCCCAGTCTAGGGATGACGATTGACCAACATTCCGAACCTCTACTTTGTGCTTGGTCCCACAAGGACCGACTCTGGCTTCGAGTTCTGCTGTGGTCCAACATGCCCATATTTGGAACGCAAGGGTATTCAAATGCATCGGAATGGATAGAGAATGGTTCTACGCTGCGGCTAATCCAACGGCAGAGTTCTTGTAGTCCCGAAGGAACCAGAGGCAACCCAGACTAGTCAACGGATCGTTGATTGTGGTTTCCAAAAGGTAGATTACCAGCGACGGCAGGCGAGGAATACACCCACCGAAGGACATTGTGAGCGGGTGGGATTTCCCGCAACTAGCACTCCGCCGATTGGCACGTTTGCGAATGCTCGAAGTGTCTCTCGATTCGTTCGTGAGTTGCTGTCTCTCCTGACGCCGTCACTTTTTGAAAAAAAGTTGTTTCACAGAAGTCTTACCGTAATAAAGCAATTATTTTTAGCTTGTATCCAGGGGGCCGAGAACCTAAGTCACATTCTCAGCGGGACCGTGTCGGGATCAAAGAGAGTGAAAGATCATGACAAAATGCATTGCTGACCGTGTCAGCGGTGTAAGCTAGCACACACGTCCAGGCCAGTTCATGGCAACACGGCCACAGCTTCACGGAAATGAAGCATGAACTGGGACATGTATTCTCTCATCCTGTGAGCAATTTGATCCCATTGGGCCAGCGGAAAGGAGGGTTCCCACGGATCACCGGGACGGAACGTACTTATAAAGCGAATCGGCGATAGGCCTATGCCTCCTCACATTCGTCCGCGTCATTTACTCCACTAGACACCATGAGCGGAAAGCTTGCTACTGGTGCGTCGAAAATATTGCTTCATGGTCCACACTTAATGCTGGCGGGTCAGAGTACGCCAATTGGCAGAAGCTCCAGCAAACCTACGACGCTGAGCACACCAGGCTCATCTTGTCTGACCTCTTCGGCCAGGATCCCGATCGCTTCTCCAAATTCTCAAAACAATATGTGGACTCTACTGATTCCAACACCACCTTCCTTCTTGACTACTCCAAGAACCTGATCACACAGCCGATCATGGACACGCTCCTATCTCTCGCGCGGGAGGCTCAGGTCGAGACCTACCGTGATAAGATGTTCGCCGGAGAGCACATTAACACTTCTGAGGACCGCGCTGTACTACATGTCGCCCTGCGGAACTTCAACGACTTCCAGATCCAGGAGAGCGGCGTCGATGAGGTTGCGGGTGTGCTCGCCCATATCAGGGACTTTTCTGAGGCCGTCCGTAGTGGTTCCTGGAAGGGTTATACCGGGAAAACCATCAACACCATTGTCAACATTGGTATTGGTGGTTCCGATTTGGGTCCTGTCATGGTGACCGAGGCACTCAAGCACTATGCGAAACGGGACCTCACCCCCCACTTCGTTTCCAACATTGACGGAACTCACATAGCCGAAACCCTCAAACTCTGCGACCCGGAACGTACCCTGTTCATCATTGCTAGTAAAACCTTCACCACGCAGGAGACTATCACAAATGCCGAGTCCGCGAGGGACTGGTTCTTGACCTTCGCAAAGGACAAAGCTCACGTCGCCAAGCACTTTGTGGCTCTCTCCACGAACACCAAAGCCGTTCAGGCCTTTGGTATCGATACTGTGAACATGTTCCAGTTTTGGGACTGGGTTGGTGGTCGTTACAGCTTGTGGAGTGCAATTGGCCTCTCGATCGCTTTGTACATTGGCTATGATAACTTTGAGTCCCTTTTGAAGGGTGCTCATGGTATGGATAAGCATTTCAAAGAGACTCCCTTGGAGAGCAATCTGCCCGTCCTGCTCGCTGTCATCGGAATCTGGTACAATGACTTCTATGGCTCTCAGACTCATGCTCTTTTGCCATACGACCAATACCTCCACAAATTCGCAGACTACTTCCAACAAGGGGACATGGAGTCGAATGGAAAATTCGTTACTAAGGGTGGTCAACGGGTTGATTATCAGACTGGCGTAGGTCTGATGGTATACGCAATTATCTCTTCACTGACGCCCCCATTCCTTAGCCGATCATCTGGGGCGCGGCTGGTACCAATGGCCAACATTCGTTTTACCAGCTCGTCCACCAGGGAACAAAGTTAATCCCTGCCGATTTCATCGCCCCAGCCACCACTCACAACCCTATCGCCAATTCGAAGCACCACCGCATCCTACTCTCCAACTTCTTCGCACAACCCGAAGCATTGGCATTCGGCAAGACAGAAGAGCAAGTCCGCAAGGAACTCGGGAGTGGCGCAAGCGAAGCGCTTGTGAAGAGCAAGGTTTTCGAAGGGAACCGTCCGAGTAACAGCATCATGTTCCCTCTAATGACTCCCAGGACGCTCGGTGCTCTCATCGCTCTGTATGAGCACAAAATCTTCACGCAAGGAGTCATCTGGGGCATTAACTCTTTTGGTGCGTTCGAGGTACATTCATTATCGTCGCATTGTCCTGAATGGGTGAATTACAGACCAAATGGGGGTCGAACTTGGAAAGGTGCTTGCGAAGAACATTCTCTCCCAGCTTGATAAACCTTCGGATGTCAATGGCCACGATAGTTCGGTGAGTACCATACATTGATGATGATCTCACTGGGGTGGTGCTCACTCGGTACGTCATAGACGACTGGCCTCATCCATTACTATCAGAAGCACAGGAAGGAATGATTTTTACGGCGTTGTACTCTCGACTGTTGTTCTTTCAGACTGCAGACCAAAACCCAAAAAAAAATCATAGACTATAAAACTGTCCAGTGCAGCCCCTTTGTATGTAATTTTACAGTCATGGTTCAAACGACCAAGCTTTGGCCCGTCTCAGGTCCATGCAGTCTGTTGTTATTCATGATGGAGAAAATTTACTTATAGGTCACTGACCAATGAAGGTTCATTCTAAGAGCTGGGCCTGGGCCTGACCCGCTGGTCGAGTCTGCTTGCCGGTGTTAACGTTCAACATGCACTTGTGCTCCATCGCCACGGAGAAAAAGGGTGGGCGCCGTCGGTTCAGACTGTGTTCTGCCAGTGAAAACATCGTGCTGGTGACATGACTCACGCCATGACTGGACCCCATACCTGAATCGACGGAAGTTGGTCTAGACGTTAGCGGGACAGTACCGCCGGGGCGAACGTGCACTATGCGCAGAATGTTCCGCAGGGCACACGGCGTCCCATGCCAACACCTCCAACCGTCGTCCACGGGTTTGTATTGGGTCCGGGAACCAATCATCTTTAACTTTGTGTATGTGCCTTCAGGATGCCGGGTCGTATGTTTGGTGGTGAAATTGGAATCTCACTCTTCATTGAATGATAGAAAGTCATTAAGTGGTTACCATTACATAATCTTAACGCCCCAACTTGAACTTGAAGGCCCCTGCCAGGCTTGAGCTTGAGCTTGAGGTTTCAGCGCACGCGCAACGCGATCTACGTCGACTGTGAGTTGTCTCTCCCATGCCATATATATTGAACAATCTAACAGCGTTGATACTGCTTACAGTGATTTCAATCGTGTGCCACACCATAATCATCAACGTGGGTCCAACTCATCAAACTGGCCACCATGAGTCAACCGAACGCTCCAACACCAATGCAACAACCTGTCTCCCAACCTGAACCGAACACACAACAACCATCTCCGGTTCAATCGCAATTCCAACTGCCAACTCCACCCGGCCCAACCGAGCATAATATCTCACTTGTCAACGTCATCGCGGCCATCACGACTGTCGTCTCACCATCACAGTTGAACCAACATCTAAAATCGTTTGCACCCAAGGAAGTTCGAGACGTAATTCTTGCCAGTATGTTGCCGGACGGACAGGACCCGTTGAGCGTGTTGGATATCCAGACGAACACGCTGGGTATCTTGCATCTCCTGTGAGTCGCCTCCGTCGCGTCAAAGCTGTTACGTTTCGCGATTCAGCCATTACACATAAACGTTAGAGCTGCGCGGTTTCATGCGACCGGAGCACCAAATCTTTCGTTGGACTATTTGACTGCATTTTGTCGAGCATTTGTTCCGGAGCAAGCTCGATATGTTCCAGAAAAAGGTGAGGACTAGTTGGTTTTCTTTTTAGAATGTGGTGGATGCCTCATCCTGTTTCAGTCACACTCCTTGCAAATGGTATACAGTTGCTCGCAGAAGAAGCGGGGAATGTAAGCAAGGTTCAATTTGGAATATAACCCAACTTTGAAGTGTGGAATGCACAGCTTTCGTTCGCTATTCAACCTCTGTTCGATTTATTGACTCGTTACGCACCATCTCCATCCCACCTCACAACCATTCATCCCATTTTTCTCAAGGTAGGCGTCATCAGCTATACTTTATTCTTATCTAAAACTGGCCTTGACAGACATGCGTGTCGACTCGACATTTTGCCGCCGCTCTCCCTGTTCTTGCACAGAAAATTACGACAATAGATACGACAAGTTCGGATCTGCATTACAACGACAACTTGGTGTATCATTATGCAGGGGGGATGGTGTGTGCTGCGCTCAAACGATGGGCCAAAGCCGAGGAATTCTTTGAGATATGTGCATGTAGTCCAGGCTCAGCTGCCGCGGCCATTCAGATGGAAGCCTTCAAGAAGCTGGTTCTCGTACAGCTAATTCACGAGGGCAAGGTAGACCTACTCCAATAGATATGAGTTCCCGCTGACAGCATGTGACAGACGACGCCACCGCCAAAGTATATTCACCCAGTGCTACCCCGGCTTCTCAAGGGCACACCATATTCGGCATTTGTGAACGCTTACCCGGATCACCGGGCTCAACTGCGTTGCATCGTGGAAGTGGACCAGGTTTTTGTCACTGTCTGTACCCATGCCGTGTACTCCTGAGTTGAGCATTGATTCGGCTCGAGATAGGAGAAGACCCTTGGTTTGGCACTTCAGGCGCTGGAACGCGCGCCCAGGTGGTCGATCAAGAAGCTGACGGCGACATATCTCACACTCCACTTGAGTGAAATCGCCCATGCTATCGGAATTGAGAACGAAGACGAAGTCCGAGCTTTAATTCTCGATATGGTGAGCGTTTTTCGTTGCAGAAGCTACCCAGAAGATCAAAAACGTGGTGCAGATTGCGTCCTCGGAAATATCTGCGCGACTATCCGCGGACGGAACCGTCTCTTTCTACGATCCACCCGTCACATTTGATCAAGGAGTCGTGGACAGCGTCCTTGCACAGGCTCAGGAACAAGCCGCGTTGTTGACCGGTCTGGAGAAGGAGATGGCGAGGAGCAAGGAGTATTTAGCCAAGGTATCGATTCTATCTTTCCGATGCCAACGTCGTGACGTGGTTTCTGACCCAATGACCTTGTATATCTTTTGTCCATTTCTATCTTGACCCGTCGTATTCTGATATTGACTCGCCCCTCCAGGCCGTCAAAGGCAAGGAAGAAGCCTCGTGGGGTATGGACGATGATGCAGATGATCGGTTGGGTCCGAGTCTCGGTTGGGCTGACGACGTCGGCTTTCCTTAGCGCACTGAACGATAGTGAAAATTCTGCCTTCATTTTTGCAATCCACTTGATCTCTGTGTTCTGTGTTCTGAGTAACTTCTCACTGGCCACACATGTGGGTTCGGGCCGAAAGCGCGTCTGCATCGAAAACGTATGTACCTTATTATCTTGATTTACTCGTGAATTGTAACATCGTTCCGCAGCGCAGAGCCATGATCTGGCAGCGGCGGAGGCCGTACCGGACTGTTGGAGGAGGGCTGCGGCCGCCGTGTCACTCAAATGTTTCATGCAGTGACGCCGCATCGTGAATCAGCCTGAAAAAATTCCAGGCATCCGCACGCGTGGATGGGAAAATGCAAGAGGATCGGGCATCGTTCCTGGACTCCGAGCCGGAGGATCGCCCGCTTTGTCCGTGCCTGTTGAGACCTTACTCGTGGGTTCAGTGACAAGGTGTCACCGAATGCAAGTCCGATGGGAGAGTCAAATAGGGCCCGTGCTTATCAGTGATGGTATCAGTGAGCTGACAGGGACTCTGCATCATGCTCACCCAGCTGTGTGTTACCCTGATGAGTCTCGTAGAGGACTTGCGGAATCAATACACAGAGAAGCATGCGATGAGCCTCGGGGGGGTTTGAGCAGCCGAGAATCCTATCGGACTTGCCATTCGGGTGGGAATCGGGAATCGCAATAATTCAGTCTAAATCTTCCAAAGTTGCATCGCATCTTCTGCTCGCTACTGTACTCTACCTGACCGTCTTCTCGCGGTACATTACGCGGATTCACACACATGGCTGTAGTCTCACGGCGGAATCGTATCGGCATTCTGCTGACGACGCACTGGTACGCACCCACGGAGTGGAGTGTAATGTTCACAGGCAACGCAAAGAAGCACGCCTTGGTGATCCATTTGCCCACCGGTAAGCTTGGTTGCTAACGCGAAGTTTGCGTCCGCGGATGAACGTTCTGAACCACCGATCTTGCATCTCAGCGAAACAAAGCTTCCCCTTATATTTCTAGACGCGACCATCACGCCGTGGAAATGGTATACAAATATTCTACGCAGACAATTAACAAGCAGGCGAGTCATGTGACGAAGGAGAGGAGGACAAATCTACTTGGAGACACTGTGGTACTTGGCAACGATCTCCCAGAAGCTTTTACCCTGAAGACTTCCGATTTCCAGTTCGAGGGCGGAAGGGCTACGGGAACCATCCGTGCCTGCAAACGTCCCCGCACCCCAGGAAGAACCTATGTCGAGAATAGGATAGAAAATTACGAAAATTCAATTTTCGGTGTTAACGATGACGATGAAACATATTGTGACGTACCACCATGAATCTCAGTTAGGTCGGACAATTGAGGGAATGTGTGTTTGTACCCGAGAGGGACATAGATCATTCCGTGGTGGACGAAGGTAGAAAGGGTGTTGGAGATGGTGATTTCCTGCCCACCACCCTGGGTGCCGGTGGAGACAAACACACCACACATCTTTCCAGCAAGAGCAGACTTGCTCCAGAGAGGGCCTGTCGCGTCCCAGAAAGCCTGACGGGTCCTGTGAGACATAGCATTATGTAACCGGCGGAGGACACACCTTCCATTGCACAGGGAAGTTACCATAGCGGGTGGGAACACCGAAGAGGAAGGCATCATAATTTACGAGGTCGTCAGGAAGAAGGATGGGATAGTCTGGGCGAGGGGGTGCTTTGACGAGCTTCAAAATGTCCTCAGACAGGGTCTCCTGAATTCTGTTCGTAGTGTGCGTTAACAGAAATGTAGAGGACGACGACGGTGCTTACTGGTAGATGGTCGCGCTACCACCGGCGTTGTTGACACCAGTTTTGACGGCCTCAGCGACTGCATGGAAGATATTTGTTCTTAAGATGAGCGAGAGAAATACTCATTCAAGGGACATACGTTTGGCAATATGCCCGTAGAGGGAGTAGATGACAATGGCAACGCGAGGGTTGGACATGGTAGTTGCCGAATACTCAGAAGCGGTAGGGTCTGAGAGAGGTGGAGGCACCGGTGGAAGTGTGGAAGGAGTGGGGACGGATGATGGTTTGAGTTCAACTGTATCAGCTTTTGTATCCTTATGCTGTGGCTTTCTGTCGGCGAAATTATCTTTTTGTCGCTTTCCAGGGAAACACATCGCGGGGATACTTTAAAAAATATTACCGTGCCAGTTGTGGGAGCTGATATAAGAAGCCGATTGTTGGCGGAAACCCAAGTTAAAGAGCATGTATCGGGCGTGGGATGGCTGATGGCTGGCACTGGCACGGCCTGCGAATGCATGCCATCAACCATATGATCAACTTTTATGCGTCCGTGGTGTGGGCGAGAGCACTACTAGATCCTAGGAAGACCACACCTGCGCTCGGAATGCTTTTGTCATGCACGGGCACTGAAAGGTCGTGTCAGCAGTTTAGCGCGCGCCATTGGCTTGTGATCATTGGTCCAGATCCGATAAGAAGTCAGAACCGAGTGAACAGCACACCTTTCACGAGGAAAACTCAAGAAACGGAGGAAAAGAGAAGCCATCGCTCCGGCGCCGAAGAAACCCAAATCGGTCGACTAATTACATACCAACTTTCTCATGGACCACCAGCTTGAAGCGGTCTGGCGGCAGGACAAGGACGAACCCATAGTATCTCAAAACTTGGCAAAAAAAAAACTTTGGCGGTCTCTTTTGTCTCATCCAGGGATCCAAGGGCATGAAATACATGACGCGGCCAGCGATATATCTCCCGAATTGCCTGAGACCTGAAGAGTAGTCAGGCACTCATATCCGCGGTTGCCATCGAGCATGTTTACCAAAGGGCGATGGTTTCCAGCATATCTGATAGTTGTGTTCAAAGACACTCCTGCATCCAACTTGGTAGAGACGCCGAGATAGCAAGGCAGAGAAAAAGTAGCTCGGGGATAGGTTATCGGACACGATGAGCACCCCAAATACAGAATGAAATGGGTCAGTTTTCCCAGGTTCTGAAGATTATGGAGCTCATAACAACCTGCTATCTGACTCGGGAGAGTACAGGCACCAGAAAATAAAGATATTCCTGATAGCGCATGACAACCAAGCGGAAAAGTGCTTCGGTGGCCGATGCGATCATGCGGCCTGCTATTCAACAGGTCAAGTCGCGTAAAGCCGGCCGCCCGAATACTGTATGTCCATTCGTATCCTTGTCATAGTGCCGATCTGATATGGTTGACGCTCAACTCAAGATCCAGCTTCGACGGTTTTTATTGGTGGGCGGATCGGATGGCATGACTCATTGCAAAGTCCGATGGTGACGTATCTGTCCCCTATACGCTCCTTTCCTAGGCATGATTAGCTACGATTTGCAATTTCAACGGACAGATTCAGGAAAGTACAAATAGGAACGTCTGGCACTCAAAACATCCAACCCCTCCTAGCTGCATTTGTATCTGCTCGCACCATGTCTTCACCCAAAGTCGCCATCGTCATATATTCGATGTACGGGCACATCGCTAAGCGTGAGGGTTCTGTCTCATCTTAATTCCGCTCTTCCTGATCACAGTTCTGCAGTCGCAGAATCCGTCAAACAGGGCATTACAGATGCAGGTGGTTCTGCCACCATTTTTCAGTACGTTTTGTCATATTTTTGCTTAGTGCACTGTCGATTCATTCCTTCAATTAGAATTGCAGAGACGCTTCCCGACGAGGTGCTAGCAAAAATGCATGCCCCCCCTAAACCGGACTACCCCATTATGACACCCGCTCAGCTCCCCTCGTTCGATGCATACCTGTTCGGTATCCCTACTCGTTACGGTAACTTCCCTGCCCAGTGGAAGGTCAGTATTTTGATCCGTTCCCTCGTGCGCATCTTCATCTCCGAGAGCTAATATTATCGCATCTTCTTAGGCGTTTTGGGATGCGACAGGCGGGCTCTGGGCAAAAGGTGCTTTGGCGGGCAAGTTTGCTGGCGTGTTTGTCTCCACGGGGACTCCAGGTGGCGGCCAGGAAGCTACCGTCATTAGTTCTCTCTCCACTCTCACTCACCATGGAATACTTTTTGTACCTCTTGGATACAGCCGCACCTTTAATATCATATCAAACGTGGACGAGGTCCGCGGCGGTACGTGTGTTATGTATATCTCAACGCGTGATGCTTACGGTTGCGATAGGATCTCCTTGGGGTGCAGGAACTTTTGCTGGTATCAACGGCGCTCGGCAGCCAACTGCTCTTGAACTCGAACTCTCCAGGCTTCAAGGCCTCGGATTTTGGGAGGTTGTCTCCCGGTATAAGTTCTAGACGAACATGCGCGTCATGGCATTGGTTTTCTAGTCGCATAGAAATTATTTGCATCGTTCTTTTTTTGTTAACTCATGGTGTAGTGTATATTAGCAAGTGCAATGATGATCCCTTGTTAGAGGCTAGTTGATCCGAAATTAATCAAAATCAATGCGTCAGAGAGAATGTCATCCATGGTAATTATTGCAGTACTTGTACATTGACCACAAACGCCTGCCTTATTGTGTGGTTACTATCCCGCTATTTTGGGGCAAGCCTGAGATAGCCCTGTAGTATGTGCATCGCATCAAACAATATCATAACCACTCGGAGGCGAAAATGCTGAAAAGAGGTTTCAGATTACCATCATTTCACTATATACCGAAGTTAACCTCCGGCATCCACGTCATGCGTGTGACATTGTAGGGGGGATCAATTTGGTATGTGATCAAACCCCGCCAGGTCCTTCCTTTGATCCCTTCCTATCAAGGTGAGAAACACATTCGCCTTTTGTTCCGGTTGTCCCGTTTTCAAGGACGATTGGTAAGGGGAGCGGGGCCAAGGTGGATCTGGGCTCGACAACAGAGAAAAGTGCACAAAAATGAAGACACACCTCTACTGTGCAGAGATTGTGACTGTTGAAGTGACGCGACACTCATGTCTGACAGGGAGTCTGAGCTTAACGATCCCTTCGATCGTTGCTAGTGATTTTTCCGACAGATGCTCGGCTGATA
Source organism: Leccinum uliginosum (assembly GCA_038091455.1). Lineage (NCBI taxonomy): Eukaryota > Fungi > Basidiomycota > Agaricomycetes > Boletales > Boletaceae > Leccinum > Leccinum uliginosum. Next base: position 916 of record JBBPOM010000824.1, on the reverse strand, counting down.
TATCAGAGTGACAAAGCCAATGATTCTCGTGAGTATTGCTGGTGCGTTTTCGTGCAAGTCTGTCGTGATCGATTAATGTATCAGGGACTGCGTGTCCTCGATGTGCCCGACTTGGAAGCTTGCAATCGCTGATGATTAAGACAGGATCTCGAAACTCCAACCTGGACGTGCAAAGCTACAAATACCAGCGCGATCGCTCGAACGAGCCCCACCCCACTCACTCGATCTTTTTCCTCCACTCGTGCATACTATCCAATTTACCCAACATGACTTCTCCAAAGGTAGCCATCGTCATCTACACCATGTACGGCCACATTGCCAAACGTAAGTGCAGAGCGTCCGCGATTGATCTGTTTTTGACTTCGTCTTGCGTAGTCGCCGAATCTGTCAAGGCGGGTATTGTTGAAGCTGGTGGCTCTGCTACTATCTACCAGTGCGTTCATCCATCGATGGCCGACCGATCGTTCTAATCATCCATCTTCCGTCTAGAATTCCAGAGACCCTCTCTGAAGATGTTCTTGCGAAATTGCATGCCCCTGCTAAACCAAGCTACCCAGTGATCTCGCCCGATCAACTCGCAGAATATGATGCGTTCCTCTTGGGCGTTCCTACTCGTTACGGGACCTTCCCCGCGCAGTGGAAGGTGGGTCTCATCTGAGCCAATTTAGCCGCATAAGCCGCATTGCCTGACCTTGTATTATTCTTTTTCTCCATAGGCCTTTTGGGATGCGACTGGTGGGCTCTGGCAAAAGGGTGCCTTGGTTGGCAAGCTGGCTGGAGTGTTCGTTTCCACGGGCACTTTGGGCGGTGGACAAGAGGCGACCGTCATCAGCACGCTCTCGACGCTTACCCACCACGGTATCATCTACGTCCCTCTTGGTTACGGCCGTACCTTTGCTCAGCTCGCCAACTTGGA
>JBBPOM010000823.1:0-17560 GCA_038091455.1 Leccinum uliginosum | reverse complement strand
GTTCTGGCGGCGATTCTGCGCTACTAGTAATCAGTACCGTAAAGGGCCAAGTCATGGAGGAAAAGCCACGAACAGGTTGCGAAAGCATCGTTAGGCGAAGTGTGCAAGTTTAGACTCCTCCCATCAGCAAATTACCCCCCCATTGTACAGGCCTGAACAGATCTATCCAGTGTTGTACAGGCTACAGATTTACAGCCAGGTTACTATTTGTACAGATCCACACACAATATGCACAGGTCCACAAATATCTGTGTAGAGTCATTGACATGTACAGACTTGGATTCTGTAGAGAGGTCTGCACAGACTAGACTGCATGTACAGGTCTGTACAAATACAGCTTCTGTACAGGTCTGTGCAAATATGGCTTCTGTACAGATCTGTGCAAATACGGCTTCTGTACAGCAATATTAATCTGCACACACCTGTATAGCTCTGTAAAACCTCTGTACAGATCTTTACTGTGCATGCTGCATACATTCTCCTACTATGTAAATACTTTCTGTCTCAACAACTTAGCCTCCTTTTCCAATTTATGCCCGCAGCCGCCACAAATCATTCAAATTCAACATTAATGAATCCACAAGACAACATGTAGAGATAAGATCACATGATACTAGCCCATTGGAGCAAGGGAGTACTCCTTCTCGTCACCAGGAACAATATGGCTAACTGACTGACTAATTCCTCGACTATCAAATGAATAATTAGTCAAATGTCATAAAACCCAGGTTAATACCACTCACCCAGCACTCTCAGCCCATTTCTCCAATTGGCGTTGGAGTTGAGGACCAGCATCAGCATGGTCCACAACCTCACCAATCATGGCATGAAGCTTTTCATATACCTTTGAGTTGATTGCCTCAACAGTATTCTCGAGATCCCGAATCTTGCCGTGTTGCTGGAGGGAAAATAGAACACTCTTGATCTATGAGCCACTAATCAACATAGTCAAGACGAAGGAGGAAAATGCAAACCCCAGCTGCAACAAGAACAATGGCTGCTTCTGGTATGTAGTCTTTGAACTCCGGTGTCCGGCCAAGCAGCTTCTGACTAGTGCCGTAGTATGCAGCCGCAGCAATAATATATAGTGCATTATGGGCGAAATTTTGCTCTCTTCCCTATGGCACGAATACACATCAGCATCAAACACAGAACGTGAAACAACATACGCGCGAGTTTCGAGAACGGAGAAAATTTGCACCTTCGATGAGCTGAGATGCATGATCCCGCACCCACCGGATTGACTCATCTTGTGTGAGGTTCGAAGGTGGCTCGAGTTTGTAAAGTTCAACAACTTTACGAACACATATTTTCTTGATCTCTGAGCGAAAATTGGAAGAGTCCTCATAGATCTTGAATAGTCAGCAATCAAAAGATTATGTGAACGTAGAACTCACGACAACGTAAAGTTCTTCTTGATATCGAGGTATCATATTATCTTCGAGACGAATGTGGGCACGCTCGTATTGGTGCAGAAGCTGGTGGACGATGTCAGGTATCAACTCTCGCATTGCGACATTACGACTTGGGAACGCATCACAAGTGGCCAAATATACCCTCCACTCGAGTTTTGCATCGTCAATCAAGTTCTTCCATGCTCTCGGCCAAAATGAACGTTTCTCAGCATCCTTGCTGCGGGATGGGCGTGGTTGGGTATCTGTATGGTCGTCTTCCGCGGACCTCTCACGCTGGCGGTGATGACGATTCCCAAGGTCATGCTGAGAAGGTGGACGTGGGGCCCGGTTGCGCTGGTGGTGGCGGGTAAGCACATCATACTCGGGGTCAACCTCCTCCTCAGACGATTCATTGCCCAGGCCTTGCTGATCGCGCTCGTCATTTCTATTCCTATGATGACGCTCTGATCACCGTAAGTAACATATATCAGACATACTTCACGACAGACAACAATGACTGACCTTCAACACCTTGTCGGTTGCGTGAACGAAATCCATCAGCTTGTTGACGGCGCTCTTGACGGCGCTCATTGTTTCTCTTCCGATGACGACGCTCTGAGCACACGTCACATTTATATGTATCAATTATACTTCACGAAAGACGGGAACGATGACTGACCTTCGGTATCCTCATGTCGTTGGTTGCGTTGATGATACTCGTTATTGGCTTGTTGATGGCGCCGCTCATTGTTTCTATTCCCGCGACGATGCTCTGAGCACGAGTGGCAGTTTTAGGCATCAGTCATACTACACGAACGACAGGGACAATGATCATCTGACCTTCAACGTCTTGTCGGTTGCGTCCATGATTGGACTTCTGGTGCCCTCTGGTACCAGCATCCTCTTCAAGAACATTAACGGTAATTTACACGCAGAGAACATCGACTCGCCTTTCTGGTTGCCTGCATGCCCTCCATGTGAGGCAGTATCCTGCCGACCGGCTACATGAACATCACGCCTCAGGTTTTTGGCTTTAAGTGGGTATTTGACTTTGCCGTGGTGTCGTCGAGATTGATGGAGTGACGGAGAATTGTCCACCTCATGGTCCACGTTAGACCCTAGTTCTGGTAAAGACAGAACATTAGTAATGCCCAACAAAATGCATTTGACATACCGTCTCCACTGTCACTTGCAACGTTTTTAAAGCCGGCGTAATCTTCGTTCTCGTCAGCATCATGTTCATCGTCATTGGTACGATCTCTATCATCGTCATTGGTACGATCTCTATCATCGTCTTCCTCACTATGACGATCACGGTCATTATCGTCGAATGGATTGCCGTTGTCGCTATCATGGTTGTCGTGCATGGGTCCATCCTCGCCAGGGTCAGTTGGAAGTGGATTTTCCTGTGCTTGATCCTCGTCGTGGGGCATGTCTTCTGATTTGGCACTCACATGATTCAGCGTCCATAGGATACAAACCTAGCCTCACCCTGTGCCCTTCTCCGACCAACATCATCTTCATCCATATGGGAAGCGTCTTCGGGTTCAGGACCGGGCCTGTGTGGCGTCAAATCGGTGATCTGCGGCGAGATTAATTACACATGACTTACTCGTCTTCCTCGCTGGATTCGGAAGGTCCGTGGAAACCAAACCGGGATGACTCTTCGCGTGACTGAAATGTTGGCTTGGATGCAAATTTAGCAGGTGTTGAGACTGGGCTCTGTTGAACGTGTCTTTAGTATGCTAGGATAACTAGAGTCATCCGGAACTCACCACGGGTGTTGCATCCTTAGGGAGTTTTCGACGGAGCTTGTCCAACCTGGTGCCCTTTGGACCATGTCGCCTCTTTGGGGATAGCGGTGCCATCTTGTTGATATGTTCGGTTGAGGGTACTGCCAAACGAGCTCGTTTGTGGTCTGCGCGAGTGATCGCATCTGCGCATTTCTCGAGCTGGCGTGCAGCACCACCTTTGCCAGCCAAATTCCTCTTCGGCCGTGAGCGACAGTCGTCGACATCATCCTGAACAGCGTCAACTTCAGGCTCCGCCGTGGTCTTCCGCTTTGTTGACATCTGATGGAAGTTTGCCAAACTCAACAAACTGAACAACAATTTGCCGAACTTAAAACAGCGCAATTTGTATTTGAGTATTACATAAGCCGTAGTGTTGTCGCGTTGGAGAGCGATCAGGCCGAAACAATGTAAATATTGGAAATAATGTATACTGTACATGATAGTTGAACACTAAAACAGAACACTGATCGGTACAGGATTCCTCTATGTAGTGTTGTATTGACAGCTATTGTGGTAGACACCACAACAGGATACGGACTTGAAAACGTGAAATAGACACTGAGAAAACAAGTCAACGATAGCATGGAGCAACTTGAATAAGCAACAAAGAGAGAAAACTCGCCACATGAAAAGGTATCCATTTGACACGAAGGACACTACCTGAGTATCGCTAGTCACCCACGATTGACCCGTTTAGACCTAGACCTGTTGGCAGGACGCTCTCTCCGGCCCTGGGCCGGCTCTTCATCACTGGACTCAGAACGGGGACGTTTCGGGAGACCTTGGTGCCATTGCTTGTAACGGGTATGTGCGGTCTTCCATACGCTCGTAGAAAATCGGGCTAGGACGTAATCCCAGTTGAATAGGGGACTACGGGGAGTCCAGGAAGATATGTCGTTCAGCCACTCCCGTCTCTCTTCTTCTGCAACCTGGAGCTCGCTCAATTGGGTCTGGGAGGATGTGATCTGATCGTCCAAAACTCCCTCAACATAAAGCGCGATAATCTTCTTGAGTTCCTCTATCATCCTGTCAAACAAGGCATCCAGAGCATCAGTCGAACGATTGGGGTAGAGAGTCTATGATGATTATTAGTTACAGTAGTAGGAATCATAATCGTGGACACTTGCGCCGGTTGCATATCCAGTCTGCACATGGCCAGGCTGTTTGACTGTGAGATCAATCGGTGCGTCGTCGAGACGGAGCCAGAGCTCTATGTCAATCCCGATGACATTGATCCAGGTAACGCCATCCCGCACTACGGCAAAAGTGGGTGCGGTTCTTAGAGAGGGGCGGAACTGTTCTTCACGGAGGATTGGATTTCCAATGAAAGACTGTGTGAGTGTCGACTGGGGAGATTGGGATGGGATCTTGTATCGACTTTCCCGAATTCGAATCTTGATTACGGCCAGAGTCTGCGGATGATGCTTGATATAAGTCGCGAGCTTATCCATAACGTCTGCCTCAGGTTGCGAAAACGCAGTCTCCATGAAGATAAACTCGCGGTGAGCAGTAAACTCCCCTGGCCCTGTCGAGGAGAATATCCGTACGCAGAGGTCTGGCACGAACACATTTTCGTCGCAAGATACTGGGGTATTCGGAGCAGGCTCGACGAAGATCGAATGCGGTCCTCTAGAGAGGGGGGCTCCTGCGAATTCATGGCTCATTCCATTGGTTAAGGGGACGACGAGGGCTTCGTGGACATCGTGATTCATAGTCACAACGAATCGCTCTTGTTCACGAAAGTAGTTAGGCCTAGTTGAGAGACCAGTCAACTGAGTTGTATTTTGGAAGTGCGGGATCCCAGAGTGCCTACCTAGAACGGATTTCTAAATTGTTTAGCTGCTCTTGGATGAAGGTATGTTCTTGGGGGCTTATGTTCTCAAATATCTATCGGTCGTAAATCAGCCGAAGATTGAAGGCACCAAGTTGCAGTAAACACTTACCAAAGTATGTCCAGGCTGGACAAGGTCTTGAATAGCCGAGAGTATATGATTACACTTCACTATTGATACTGATATAACAACGTGATATTCAGAATGATCAATGTAGCATACCGACATCTAAGCTCTCATTGGCGTTTCGGTGAGACCCAGAGCCTGGTTTAGGTTTCAAGGCAGGATTGCTTGCTTGGCGATCAGCGTTAAAGGTGTCTTGTATGGGAATATTGACCGATGAGTCGTCAGAGTCAGAGGGATCAGCTATCGATTGAGGTCGTGATGCTTTTCTGTGATTATTCGGATGCTTGTTCTGCAAGGTCGAAATTGGAGGAGTTGGAGGTCCTTTGGGAATCGGGGAACTTCGGCACTCTTCCCAGTGGCGTGGAGGAAAACGGCTGAGAGTAGGACCCGAATAGTACGCCTTACCAGCGCTAGTGTTGTTTGTGACCGGGATGCATTGGTCAGAATGATAATTCAAACAGTTGCCTTGAAATTGACCACTAGAGAATTTGGGCAGCATGGCTTGTGAATGTGAGATCCGGGGGGCACCAGGGAGTGACGCACTATATGGATTAAGTAACGGTATATGTCTCCACACTGCCTTGCGATAACTATAATTAGAAAATGGCGACTGACACTAAGATTGGAGTGCATAATACAATTCCTTGTCAAAGAAATGGTTCAAGTAGAAAGACTGGGAATAGTATGATGATGTCTCTGCAGTGAGACGGTTATTGGCCTTCTGACCGAACCTCGGAACCAGAGGTGCTAACGCTCGCAGTTGAGAAAGAGGAACGACATCTCCCATCGGTGCTCCACTAGCTCTGTTGACACGCTTCACAACTTGCATCCCTGTTACTGCATCGAAATCTGCACCACGTATCGGGACGACATCCAACCTTGAAACGTAAACGAGATACTTTGTATTCCACCAAGCACCCTGCAGTCCCCTTGGCGGAATTGGTCGAAAAATGAGTTGTACCTCACACACTACGTGCCCTGTATCATGGAACAGTGAGATCATTCATGAAATTCTGTGAAATACCAAGGCCAAACCTTTGAGTCCACTAAGAGGCCACACCACGTTGTCGTCAACGTTGACAAAGGCTGCATCATGGCGTCCTTTTGGCCAGCCAGCCACCGGGGGAGAGGCATTCAGTGTTTGAGCCGGGAGGACAGCGGTTGGATCATGGTATGCTTTTTGTTGCAGACGGACCTTATACCATACTTGTAACCGATCAAAGGGAAGTGGTTCATCGGAGCGATGGAGTCTTGGACCTCCTATGGTGAGGGCGCCATCGTTGTGGTCACGGTAAAAAAAATGTATCAGCGCAGGACGAAGGTCTTGGAGGCCATACTTTTCTGCGATATCGGAAATGCTCATGCTTCCGATAACCGGGTCAAACCTGAGATGGAAGGCAGTTGGGCCGGCGACGAATGAACGGGGGGGAAAAACAGTGGAGGGTTTCGCACTAGACATAAAGTAGTCCTTGACGACACGAGGAGCCACACCAGGAACCCACTCATCAGGTGAATCCACAACTACATCACCATGCTGCAGACCATCCTCGGCATCGGAGTTGTCGTCGTAGTTGGATTCCATTTGAGGTTTGCTTATCTCGCTTTCACGGAGATGCAGTGCGAGGGAAAACATGCGACACTTGTCGTCACGATCAAGAAAGCGGCAGATCTGTGATTCAAAGTCGACATTATTTGTGGCAGTTGCTGGATTCTTGACAACATCAACGTGGGTTCGTTCTGTTATATCCGCAGTCCATTGGATAGGAGGACCAGCGAGACGAATACTGGGAACGACGCTCTGCATGAGCTCGAGTTTGGGGATTTCCCAATGTTCGAGAACGTGGCCTTTCTCCCCACAGCGAGCTCCAGCATCGATGATACTTTGTTTGTAAGCATGGAACTCTTCAAGCGCAGCTAATAATTTGCGACATTGATCTTCATTGATGACACGAGATTGTGCAAGATATCGAAAGTCCGAAAGCGACCGAACAGCTCGAACCACGCCCTCTGGGGCAACACCTGCAATCACGGCGACCAGGGAACGCTGGAGGTCACGTTGAGTTCGACCTGTCACCTGCTTCAATTTGGTGATGCCAGCAGCGAAGTGGCGATGGTTTGTGATGGGCTGGAGAATCGAAAATCGAAAATCGATCTCTGCTGCACCAACGGCGTGAATACACCATGATAGATCATGGTCATAGCTGAATCGAAAGAATGTGTGTAAGATTTCAGGTGTTAGAAAATAGGCCGGATTAGCGAGTGGCCAATCTCTCCAGAAAGGTAGATTGACACCGTTGAGTCGGTATTCTGCACAAGCGTCGAAGTAAGCCAGTAAGTCGTTTGGATTGACGTCAATGGATTCAATGTAATTGAGGGTAATGGCCCTCGTTCGGGGTTGATGACGGAAAGAGTCGCCAAACTGGGTGTATTTGGCGAGGGTTATTGGCGAGGTCTTCCCTCGGACGCATGCGATTAAACAGGCCTCGGGCATGTCGACAATACAGCTAGCAAGAACTGTAAAGCAATAACGGCTGTAGCCACGTGGGTCCGACAACATGACACCGATCCGTGCAGCAATCTTTAGTGGTTCAACCACGATATCGAGGCACTGGTGGTATAGGCGATCCGAGAGAACACCTTTCATGCGTTGATTGGTGTGAATGAATTCGACAACAGGGAGAAATGCCACAGGAAAGAAAGCGTGCCGCGATGCTTTGTTTCGTACTTCTGAGTGGATATTCGCTAGTGACATGAGAAGGGGATGTGAGACTTTTCCGCCGCTCTGATTGGTTACGTGGGTTTTATCAGACGAGAGGATTATGCCTAGCACGCAGGCTCCATCTACATTGATCTCCTTCTGCCCAGAACAATCAGTATTCAATATCACAGTTACACCGACGAACTCACTTGTGTATTCCAGGCGATGTCACCAGACATCCATTCTGTGTATACCCGAGCTAAGCGCTGAGCGGTGGTAAAGATACGGTGTGGGGTGAAGTCGATGGAGTCCGCAAATAATGGGTTATTGAACAACATCTGTAGGCATTCTAAAGTATCCCGATAGAATAGTCTTGCGACAGTTTTTGTCTGGTGTGGGGAGGTGTTCACGTGTTGGCACTTCCACGGTGGAGTTTGGGGCAAAATCTCGACAAGTCCACGTAATTGTTTGGCTGTTTGAAAGGACAGCTGGAGTTGTCTGATCTGGTAAAGCGGTGATCGATGAGTTGAGTGGATCAGCGGCTAGTAGAAAATAAGCAAAGCGTAACTAACCAAGGATAAAGAGAGAAAGCGATCAATGGCAGCCATGCTAAGGCTCGAGGTTACCAAGAACTGTGCTATCTCCCATTCGGGACGGTCGACGAATGGGTAATAAAGGTTCTCAGCATGACGAATTTCTCCGAACCTGTCCTGGTCAAAAGTGTCCATGAATGTCGAACCTCGCGGGTCAACGACCTTGGCTGCCCCTGGATAATAATCAATCACAAGCTTATTTTGCTGTTTAGGTTCAACACCGCTGCCATCTTGAACAGGTCCTGTTGCCAACTCGAAGTCATCCAAGTCGTAATGAGGTCGTCTAAAGAGTCGACGTTGAGGATGCTGGAGGTTGGGCTGTGCAGTGAATTGTTCGAGTAGTTCAGCCGTATCTGCGAAAGCCGTTGGCCTTTGACGACACTTTGTTCGTGGTTGGTCAAGGTGTCTTTGGACTTGAAGTTCGTTATTGAAAGACTTGCCACACTGCGGGCAGCTTGGTTTGAAGTTCTTCATAGAACCGAGTGAGGACACACTATTTAGGACTGGACTCTTAAGTTAGATCAGCCGCGTCGCTTTAATTGCAAGCGCAAGTTCCCGATTACCTACTCTGCGAATCGTGCCTTGGCTTGTGCTTGGTCCTTTTTGTGCCATAAGTGGATCAGACACTGAATCGTCTTGGCATAAAAGTACGCCTTTCAGATTCAATTCGAATATCACACTATACACCCCAAATTATTGGAGTCGTGACAACTAATCAACAATTCACCGCGCTGACAAAAAATGATTAAGTACAGAGCGACCAAAACCATTATTTCGCTGCTTTCAACAGACGGGTTCCTGTTTTCTCTTGTAACGCAACTGACTGGAAGAGATATACAGCCTTCATTACCAACTATGCCCTATGAGAGTTCTAGATACAACAGTTGGTCAATGCGATTATTCGATTAATCAAACGAAATTCTTACATGGTGTCAAAAGATAAGGGTCCCGTTCAGCCTCTCAACAATGCATTGCGGGGACGTATGGTTGGGGCAGGAGGGTGTGTATGTCTGTTGGGAGTCGGTATGCACTGGATAGTGTGGTTCACAATCGTGTGAGAATCGTCATAACGACAGGAGGATGGAACGCACACGTACATGCTCCGTAGGAACGGCAGACCGAGCCCGACGCTCGGCTGTAATGTGTCACTTCTGTTGGTGATCCCGATGGGACAGAACCCGAGGTGGATGCGGGACCTCGAGGTTTCAACAAGTTTCCTGTAGAGTCGATCGGGTAGTCAACCGCATTGATGGTCGCCGTCAACGCAACGTAGGGCGATTGAGGCGGAAGAGTGTGAGAGCTGGAGTTACAGTTGTATTCAATGACCGAGGTGCCGTTGACGAGGTTGATCGGCTGTGGACAGGACCCGTCGAGTTGAAATTGTTAAGATAGAGGTCTACGTCAGGAAGCGCGAGCGGGCCGGAGAGGACGTAGAATCCGCAGAGGATTTATTCCGGAACATGGCGAGAAGGCTAATGCCCGCCACACCAAATGAGCCCTCTCCAGAACCTTCAACGGAAGGCGAACGCGGCCGCGAGGCTGAGAATATTCCTTTCACGGTAGTAGTCAGAGAGTATGACGACGGAACGCTCAGGTCCAGGGAACGCAGCGATGGAGAAGCTGGAATGGGCTGCGATAAGGTAGGAGAAGGTCTAACCGAGTTCATTGTAATAATTCCCAGCAGATGCATTGAGAACATGACATCCACATCGCCGTTGGGTTCATTCCTTTCGTTTGGCTGTGCTGAGATGTCGAGGCCAGCATGTACGGCCCTACGTTGCCTGTTAGGACCTGGGGCAGTGGAAAACGATGGGACTATACCTCTGTACCGATACCGCGGCCTTGATTGTTGCTATCCAACGCTGTGACTCGGCAGTGTCTGCGATTGCAGGCACCACATTGTGCGCAGACCGTCTTCTCCAGTTGCAGCGTTTGCGCTTTGCAGAAACGTCCTTTGCGGCAAATGTAATCAGGTTTCCCCTACCGCTGAGGTCTTCTATGACATATATGACGGTACCTTCAGTGACTAGTAATCTCTCGATCTCCTTGTCGTCCTTTGAGGTAGCTTCGAACATGTGGACGTGGGGTCGTGAGTGGGGGAATGTGGGGTGAGTACTATTGTACGAGGTTTCCGCTGTTTGTCAAGGGCGTAGCGAGCAAGGAGGAAGGAGGAGAGAACTTTGGAGCTGTGGCGGACAATTGTGTGAAGGGATGAAGAGCGGCCAATGTAGCCGGAAAAGGAGGAATGGATGCAAGAGGCGTCCGAAGGGAATCGAGGGACAAGCGACTTTCGGACTTGTGCGAATCAAGGCAAAGCCCTGGACCGAGCCCGATGGACTGAGCAGTTGCGTCGCGCAGGCGTTAGCGCTCCTGTTACGATTCCTAATTATGTAAGCCGTATCTACCGCCGCCGGTATCGATGCCCTCTGTTGCTCCACCGTCTCGTCATACACTCAGGTTCATGAACCTCGAGGCCAAGCAATCGCCTCAGCACTTTAAATTTGTACACGCACGATCTAACGGTGGTTCCAATGCACCTCCTCAGCACAAAGCCCGTCTGGGCGTGAGCGGCCTGGCTCTGCCACCGACTTAACGGTATCGACAAAGCGAGCAGAACGGCCAGGCTGACCTGACACATACTTTGACTATGCTATGCTCGCGGAAGTGTGGAGTGCAGTAGAAAGTGACTTTTTCTGTGCGATTCGCTCGGAAAGAAAGTTCCTGTATAATATTCGCGAGCTGGACGAGTTCAGATTCGCCTACGCGGCATGTGTTCGATCTGCACAGGAAGAGGACCTGCTTTGCAAGCAAGGTAATCACTTCCGAGCGCTTTGGTGCGCCTCCATTTCAAGTGACTTTGGCAGGATTCCCCTACTAACTTCCACCAGCAAATTCGGTCCACAAAGCCATGATTGCGACTGCTTTCATGACTTCACCGAACAGCCCCGTTCCCTGGCGCACATGACCTCCAGAGTTGGGCGTCCACAGCAGGTACTAGTCCCACCTCCATCTGACGCAAAAATAGAGTGCGCAGAGAGCGAGCAACCTGCACCGGCCATATCAAGTGTTTTTGATGCTGGCGCCGCGATCCCGTGGTTCAACCTCGAAAGGTCCTTTCCAGCTATCCATGCCCCCTTCTCACTCCTCAAAATTCAGTTACATCGTACGGTGTTTACACTAGTGGTGTTAGAACTACGTAAAACTACAGAAAACTCATAGTGACTGATTCACAGTACTTAGTATTGTGAACTGTGAGAAGTATGAAGTGACACCACAACGTCACGTGGACGGGTTGCTGCCAGTTGCTTTTTTTCTGCTATGCAAGAGTCATACAAGCGCTCTCAATCTGCTCTTTGTTCACCGTCTGGGTCCTCCAAAATTCCCCATACTGCATCTGGATCTTATTCTGCTTATCGTCAGCCTCCTCGAAAGTCACAGAATCTCCAGCCTCAGAAAGCCGCAGCGCCCATTGCACACAAGACGAGGGTTTCATTAGCAACACCAGATCACTCTGATTCTGATTCGGACTACTCCAGTAGTGACACAGAGTCCCAGCCCTCAAATAAAGACGACTCGGGGGGGCTAACAAGTGAGATTTTTCAATTTTAGTCAGCTCAGATGCGGTAACGAATAGCTAGCATTCCGCTCTCAGCAAGAGGCTACAGCTGCGCTAGCAGCTGCAAGTGCGCGAAGAAAAGTTGTACGCGCTGAACGACATCTCGCGTTGTGTCTGGCACAAGAACATGATAGCCTTTGCACACTTTACCAGGTGCAAGCCAAGCAGTCGGAAAAGGATGTAGAAGAGGCAGAACATGGGATTGGTGGCCTTCGTGATTCTATCCGCATGACAGGCTTCCGGCTCGTGAGCGTGATGCCACATTCATCACGACAGCAACCCTTGAATAGCACTTCTTCGACGAGCCGGTCAACTCAGAAACGTAAATTGGATTAATTACGAATACCAGGTGCGTGGAGCAATCACCCACTAGTGCTATGCAGTCACACGTGTTCCCTAGGCTCTGTTGTTTTGACCGTTTTTTGATGTCGTGTCACTACCTACGAGTTCATTCCGAGTATCGTGCATACTTGTTATTGTCATTCGACTTCAAGACTCATGTTTTTCTGGTAGGCTGTTAGCATATATACTAGTAGTAACCTGCAACATAGTATTTTCTGGTGTAGTATATCAAACACTGCCTTATATACCCGGAACGTGCACGATACAAATAATACCCGCGCGTTTTAGATAGTGGCTGCGCGTTACCCAGACGTGCACGATACACAAGATATGCGCGATTTAGATCGGGATACGCAATGTAAAAAAAAAGAGAATATTATGTAGTCTGCACACCTCGGAGAATATTGTCCCGTTGTTTGCGGTACGATGACCAGTCCAACGTCAACGTCACATCGACAGGACCTGCTGCTGATAGGACTGTCGTGAATGGTGGAAACGCGACAGCTGGTAAGGGTTGGGCATCCACTGGTTGTGTGGATGCGGCGAGGGTCCCGACCGGGGAGGCGAACTTATCAGGTGCGTGGCTTTCGAACGACGCCTGTATTCCGCATTCCCTGACGTCTCTGTCCCCCAACAGGTTGGTCGTACTTACGAATCCGTTCGAATAATGATTAATGATTAATGAGGTCTGCGAGGGGAATGCACGTTACGCACATTCGTTTCTTTCTCTACATATATGCTACCCGCCCTTCTTTTCGGACATAATCGCTACCACCTCCTTCAGCGCCCTTGTCTCTCCTTCGATCTTCTCCACTCTACATACCCTGCTTATTGCTCATCCCCTCTTGTTGGTTCGACATATCACAACGGACATCGTAATATCTGTATCTGGATAACATATTGTAAACTCTGGAGTGGCCTACGTTGGAGTGGGGTCGCATGTGGTATGTCCTCGGGCGGAGGAGGGAGTCCGAGCGGACAAGGCGGCGGAATGACGGCGGGTCTACCCCCCGAAGAGCGTTTGCGCGCGTGCGTCTTGTTATGTTCGGCATTTAGTGGGTCTGCGGAATCAGGTCTCCTATGGTTGACGAGATATACGTAAAGAACGGAGGGATCATTGGAGGAAGGTACGACGCCCATTCCATGCAAGGAAATACCGCCTGGCGACGCGACAGGGGCCCGATGAACACAAGCCGGTCGATGGTATCTGTCTGGGGATCATAGGTTGCCACATAATCCAATTCCGACCTTCCAGAGGCATTAATCGATCCAAAGCGGGGGTCCAGTGCATGCGACTGCGTGGTGTCGAGCAGGCAAGGTAAATGATGCCAGTGGGCTGATTTGAAGCACAATTTCTGCATGGTAACCTATAAGTTGGTATTGAGGCGGTGATTGTTCTGAAGACGTACTCTCGCATGCCTGGAGTTCAGGCACGACTTTGCAATTTGCATTCCCAACAGGGTCGATAACTCTGAATGCGCCAAAGGCAGACAGGGCGGGTCTAACATGGAAATATAGTGCGCCCAGGAATGCCAAGAAACCGACGGCAACGCTGATTTGAACACACCAGGGTGGTACTTAGAGAATGACGGTTGGTCTGCTTCCGTTGATTTCCGAAGAGCAGTTTCAGGAACAAAGTTCGGAAGAAGGCGGCGCTAAACTTGGCAGTGCTCCCCTTCTGAGACAGCCTGATCGGTGGCAGATTCACGGGTACGGGCGAGGACTCGAGAGGTTGTTAATAGCCAGGGATGTGAATTTAAACCTGTATTGCGTATGTTAACTGGGAATGGTTGTGGCTAAAGGGAACAACCACCCACGAGAGCGGGCACACATCGACAACGAGAAGATGGCCTCTATACAGCGAGGGAGGCATTGAAGGGCAAGGGTGGACGTATAATGGCATGTGTGGGTAGTAACATACGCGCACATGTCCGTGTGAGGGCCAGCGTCAACCCTTTCGGCGCTTCGCCTTCCGGATTCGGACCATCGCCAAGTGGCATTTGAAGTACTGTAAGTATACCTAATGAGCTCCCAGATCTGAGGCCCTCAAAAACCCAGCGGCTCAGCCCCACCGTAACATTTGTACGTCCTGCTACCACACGCAAAATCAGTCATCGTAGCATTCCACCCCCTGCACACTGACCTTGATATTCACCTTGAATATGGCCCTCGCAGATCTCTTGGATGTCCGTTCAAGTTTTCCATATCTTTTTCCGCTTCGCCATGAAAACTCGCTCAAAACAACAGGTAACTGCATCCGACATATGTCTCGGCGGTTTCGTCGTATTGGTGAGTCTGTCCGTATTGCACAGGTGGCATCCGGACGCGTGACCTTACCCCGTCTCATCTAGTTTTCCATGGTATCTCCTAGTAGGAAACGGTCTGTGTCCCTCGTTATTGCAGACCTAGCCATCCATTTTGGATGGTCTTTAGCTGCACATAAACGAAGTCATCCTTGGGACTGGAATTGGTGTGATCATCGGCCCCTACGTAGCCAACGTATTTGACCCCCGATCCTGGACGGCTCCCAAGAGAACAGGATCACCCTCGAGGTCATGCGTGTTGTTCTTGCCACCGGTCTGTTTGCCGTCGGCGTAGAGTTGCCGTGTGCGTACGTGAAAGAGCATGCCAAGAGTCTGCCACTCGTCATGGTCATCCCCGCCATGGCCTTCGGTCGGGTTATTGTCTCTGGTACGTCTTTCAACTGCATCTCATGTCATTTTGCTGATGGTCATGACCCTCTAGCGGTATTAAAGTCACTCTTCCCTGGCTTACATGAAATTTCAGCACTTTGCATTGCTGCTTGTCTCACCCCGACCCAGTCACTTGCGCTGCCATCACACGTTCGTTTTTCTGACTCAGATTCATATGTGCCGTTCGACCGATCTTCTATCTAGGTGGGAGGTTTGCTACCAAACACGTCCCTGTGGATATTCGTCGGATTCTTTCGGCTGAGTCGGCCGCAAACGATGGTCTGGCATACCCTTTTCTCAGTCTTGCAACATACCTGACTGTCGAGACTTCAACCCGTGTGGTCATCGGGAAATGGTTCCTCTTCGGGTGGTTGTGTAAGTTGATTCATGTCCAAAGTTCACCCCCGACCCTTCTTATTTCCTTGGATGGTGCAGATCAGGTTATCCTGGGCACGGTTCTTGGTGCTCTCCTAGATCAGATACTTCTTACCACAAGAGAGGCTCTATCGATCGCGAGTCGTTTGTCGCGCAGTACCTGGCCCTTGCTATATTCACGATAGGCGTGGCCAGCACCATGGGCGTCGATGATTTCTTGGCAGCGTTTGTTGCAGGTCAGACATTTTTGTCTGTAAATTGACCTAGTCTCACCATGTGATAGGTTGTGCAATCTCATGGGACGGCCACTTCAATGTTCAGACGGCAGACGATTCGTTCTCGTCTGTAATCTACTACGTTCTGAACTGTGCTTGCTTCATTTATATCGGCGCTTGGCTCCCCTTTGAATCGTATAATTCGCCAGCGCTGGGGCTTACCCCATGGCGATTGGTCGTATTGTTACTTGCAATCCTTGTTCTTCGACGTATACTACCTCTACTTCTGCTTTATAGATGGGTACCCGAGATCACGTCTTGGAAGGAAGCACTCTTTTCTGGTCATTTTGGCATGTGAACGCGGTTTGATGTACCGTGATCTAGTACTCACATTTCTTCCATAGGTCCTGTGCGTTCTTCCAATTTTCTCCGTACAATGATGATCCATATTTCTTGGTGTATAGATGGGTGTCAGCTCGATTTCCGTTTCTGCATTGGCTCGCACACGCCTGCCAATTCCCGCGAATCCGCCTGCGGACCAGGCGTAGTTCCTTGCTGCGACCATTCAGCCCATTGTGTCATTCATAGTACTTGGTTCCATCATCGTTCGTGCGTAAGTGTTTGTTTCTCGTTCGACAACGACGACATGCTTTACAGACGGTCTCTCTATCCCTTTCTTCAACTTGAGGGAAGTTCATTCTCGTACTGCAACCTTTACCTATATGTGGACGCCCGTCCCTTCAAATCACACGATACAGTCGATGTCACGCGAGAAGCATGAAATGGCAAACAGGTATTTTGCGAGCGTGTTGTGTGGCTGGTAAGAAAATCACCCAGTGCTTGCCAGTGGTTCGTCAACTCATCATGTCTTAGGCACACTACTGGAGGTTCTATCCCGGCTGCCTGTTTCACAGCTCCACCTTATGGGCACCGTGGGTAACACTGGGAACGTGCATCGTCTCATGGTATGCCCATTTGGGTGCGGCGGATAATCTCTAATTCTAGATGTAGGAAAAATTCTCAAATCTCAACATGGATTCCTCAGGGTCCGGCAGAGAATACATCGTCCAGGCAGATTTCGGCTGGACGAACGAAGTCACGTTGTGGCTCACAGCCAACTATGGCCAATTACTTGTCGCCCCTGAATGTGCACCACTCGTTGCCACCGCTGTAACTAGTGTTACTATTTCGAGCGCTCTCCCTGCCTCCGGAGTCCCGATTGAGATCACAAACACCGGCTCAATATCAGCTCAACGTACTAAGATGGGGTAAACTTGAGGTGGGTCCACATCATTCGATTCCAAGTTGGACCCTCGTACTGCGGGTAAGTCTGGGGAACACCACGGGTATACTGCGGGCGTTGATACCCGCACCCGCACCCTGGGAAAACCCGTACCGCCACCACGGGTATGGGTTTGGTCACTTGGTACAAGATTTTGCACCCGTACCCGTACCCAGCATTACCCATACCCAGGACCCGTGGGTTTTACCCACCGTGGGACGGCGGCGCAACGACAACGACGACATCAACAACGAAGACGACGCGACGACGACGTGACGCCGATCGGCGACCAGGCAACGACGCGACGACATCGACGCTGACACGCGCCCACTGACGACGCAGCAGCAACGCGACGAGGAGACAAGCAGACGCAAGGAGACGAGGAAGGTGAGTACGTCCGCCATGACATCGACGACGATGCACTGACGACGCCTCGTCATCGTCTCTCCCTCTCTCCCTCTCCCTCTCTCCCTCTCTCCCTCTCTCCCTCTCCCCCTCTCCCCCTCTCCCCCTCTCCCTCTCTCCCTCTCTCCCTCTCCCCCTCTCCCCCTCTCCCCCTCTCCCCCTCTCCCTCTCCCTCTCCCTCTCCCTCTCCCTCTCC
>JBBPOM010000822.1:0-17569 GCA_038091455.1 Leccinum uliginosum | reverse complement strand
TATCGCTTACTCATTATTTGGAGTCTTTGACGTCTCACTCCCGGTCATATATGGCGAGGGCAAACGTACAGTTCGTCGCCTCCACATGCTGACGCAGTCGGATGATGTCATGCTTCTTTCTTGGACTGGAAATCCAGTTAGCACTACCCAAGCTACCTCTTCTACGATCTCACTGTACTATACGACCAAATTCTGCCTCCGCATCTTACTCAAGAGGCGGCCGAGATGAATCAGATCGTCATGGAGGTGCAACTGTCCTGTCCCGATCCCTCTTCAATCGTCGCGCTATATGAACGTCTCCTTGATCTCCCATCGCTATCTCTCGTCTCTGGTCGACTTCGACTCTCTGGACTCATCTTCCGCCTCACAAATTTCTCCCGTCTGGCGTCACCCGAATTCGACACGAGCGTTCACACTTATCGTGCCACGGCGTCGATTCTCGGCGAGGTACGGTTCGAGACCCAAGACAACTCACTCGGGATTTTCCCCCACCCTCCTCGGAATATGCCTACATGCTCCGCCCCGGCGGCATCATTTACACGACAACCGGTGTGCATAATTTGCATGAATGGATGAAAACACACATAGAGGCGTTTCCGTTGTTTGAGAGTGTCACCGAGCACGAGCTAAGGCAACAGGGCCGCGGTCCAATACTGGACGCCGTATATCAGGGCACCGAGGAAGGAAAAAAGGTCGAGAGAAATGGCGGAGAGAAGTGGCTGGCGTGTTTCAGACGAAAATAAGTCTCCAGGGTAAATGTATCGTAGAGGACTCAGGGATCACATCACTGCAGCTCTTCCATCTCAACCTCCCTCCTATGGTCCGTTCTTTCTTCGCTGTCGATCGCGGCAACCAGTGCTTGTGTCCTCTTAGCCAAGGCCGCTCTCATCTCGTCGTGAAGAACAGCGCCAGCATCAACAGCTAATCGCAAGATTTCCTCGAATCTATCGAGGTGCAATCTTGTCTCCATCGTCACCAGCGCTACACGGCCCGTGCGAGGCATAACAGCGACAGAAACGTGCGGCACGTCGTTTTCCTCCAGCGTGTTTAGGTCTAACAAAAGCGCAGCCGAATGCACACCTCCCCCCCCGGAAATCGCACAGACAAAATTGTAGATCGCTACACCCGCACTCGCAAGGGCCAAGGTAGTTCCGTTCAGACAAGCCGGCAGTAGCCCTCCGTCTTGCTGGATGACCTGAATGAACATGTCGATCTGGGTCCTCGGGTACAGCGTCTTGTTCTCGTTCATCCGTGGATCAGTCCCCTGCTCGATGAGGACTTTTCTAGCGACGATCCTCTGTTTGATCTAGACGAGAGGGCGCTGCGGATTCCTTTCGGGGCACTGCTGCTAGCCTCGCAGAAGCGCGGGCTATACAAACGCGTGGCGACGGACAGTTTTATCCAGGTTCAGATTCAGGCAGAGACGTATTGAGTGAGGTGATGGCGAGCATTGGTGCGATCGACGTGCAGTAGTCGTGCATTGTTGGCTTTGAATTTCGGGATGAGGTATTTCGTTACATGTATATCTATGTCCCACCGTTGGAGTAGCTTTTGTAGACTCCGCCCAAAATTCCACATAACTGGGTGGTAATCCACGTCACGCTGACGTCGGAGAAGTCGAGCATGTTCATCACCTGTCTGTACGCTGGTTCTCCGCAGCCCCTCCTATTTCGTGTTCCTCTCCGGGGAAGACGAGACACCAACGACAGCGACGAGTCGCGGCTGATGCTGGGAGACGCGTTACAGGAGCTCCGGGAGATTGTGCGATTGAGTGACGAGGGGACGCGTCGGGCGGCTCGTGTCCGCAGTGACGATCTTCATGGGATGGTGAACAGAACGAGCCGTGCTGGACAAGCAACTGCAAGCTCTCTTGGAAAACATCAAGTTTTGCTGGTTAGGAGGGTTCAAGGTGCGTAGAGCAGTCCGAAGTTGAAGTCAAGCTGAGTACATCGCGCGAAAAGAAGGAACTCGCCGATACATCATTCAAGGATGGCGGTCTCAAGAGTGGTGCGTCTCTTCCACTTTGCAGTGACGCGTCTGATTATTCAGTGAATGCAGCGTTGCGATCTTATCACGAGGTACGGTTCAAGATCACGGTTCATTTGAAAGGTCTGGATCTCACCGATTTAATAGGCCCTCATATATCTTCACGGACTCGACAAGTACGTACGTTGGTCGACGTGCACAACTCTCTCGCCCTAGGATCCTCACAAGCGGTCTCCATTGCGACTCAGAAACACACTCAAGTCCCTTGGAATGGGCTTCCCCTCTTCCTTTCCAATCTCCGCCGTCGATGAGGCTGCGAGTGCTAAAGATGAGAAGACCGAAGTGGGCAGTCATGTCATCTGACTTTCCAGCTGTTAACAAATGTCCGGCATCCGACAGATAGATTTCATGCTCGAGAAGATCTATGCCATTATGTCGGCGTGCCACATCAAACAAGAAAACTGGAAACGTGCCGTAGATACCACAGATAAGGTAAGTACATCACCACGTCTCACACCCTGGGTCTGACGACCGGGACGATGCAGGCGATCGCAAAGAACCCGACCAACTCCAAGGCGCTGTTTCGAAAAGGCAAGGCGTTGGGGGGAGCTAGGGTTTTTTGAGAGAGCCGAGATCGCCCTCACAGAAGCGAAAAAGGTTGCTCCCAACGGTATGAATCGATCAGTTGCTTTGAATGTAGCAACTGAGTTGGCACGGTAATCACTGGCACACAGAAGCGCCACTGGTTAACGCAGAATTAGCACGTCAGCGGGCGGTAGATCGCGAGAGACAAAAGGCACATGATCAAAAGTTGCGAGGTATGTTCAGTCCTGGCTGTGTACTTCATCTCATCTGATATCTGTTAGGATGGTTGACTCGAGAGAAGAAGACTGTTGAAGGGGCTGCATGAGACGAGACAGTTGTGTTTGCATACCATTTTTTGTACGAACTAGTTGAGACATGTGAAATCGGATCCAACTTTACTGTAAACCGACTTGTGCTTTCATGGAATTCAACAAGTCATGGGACAAGACACGCCATCCTCAACCGTCAAGCGGGACGACTCGCTGACCGTCATAGACAACCGAACCGGAAAGCAATACAAAGTACCGTACGTATATCTACACGTGTAACTTGTGATCGAACTCAACCTTCCTCGCAGCATATCTTACAACGCTATTCCTGCTTCCTCTTTCAAGTCCATTCGCGCCCAACCCGGCCCAAATTACCGCCCGGAAGACGAGACCGAGCGCGGTCTGCGCGTTTCCGACCGAGGTTTCCTGAACACTGCCGTCGTGGAGAGCAGTATCACCTATATCGACGGTGACAATGGCATCTGCGTTACCGGTATCTTGTGCTCTTATACATGCACCCTCCCTCATTCCTCACGGAGCATCCTTCCCAGAGGCTACCCCATCGAACAACTCGCCTCCCAGTCCTCGTTCCTCGAGTGTGCATACCTCCTCATTTATGGCCCCCTACCCACGCGGGCCCAGCTCTCTCACTTTGAACGCGAAGTTCTCAATCACGGCGTGATGCATGCGGAGGCAGCTGGGTTCTTCCGCGCCTTCAGATATGATGCGCATCCGATGGCCATCCTGACCAGCGTACTTGGGGTCCTATTACAGCGAGGCAGACCCATTTCTCCAAGGTATCGTCTGCGAATTTGTCGAAGCGGGACGAAACGCTGATGACCCTGTTCGCCCCCGTTTCTAGGCCAGAACTTGTACACTAACGACGCCAAGGCGGACCCGGTGGCCCTGCAGAACATGGACAAGCAGATTTACAGGATCATAGGGAAAGCCACGACCCTCGCTGCAATGGCCTACCGCGTCCGACAAGGAAGAGAGTTTGTGGTGCCGCCCGCCGGGATGAGCTATGCCGAATCGTATGTACTTGCTACGCTCCCTCACGCTACGGCACGGCAATGACTGGATGTCGGGTTCCTTTTCCACCTCGACCATCTCTCACATAGCGACGCGTTCCCATATACGTCAGCATCCAGTGGGGTCACATACAAACCTCATCCTGTCCTTGTCCGCGCATTGTATATTCTGTTCATCCTCCATGCTGACCACGAGATGGACGCATCCAGTACGACTGTCCTTCAAACGGGATCGTCCCTCCCAGATCCATATAGTGCAATTGCAGCGGGCTGCGCTTCGCTGTGGTAAGCATTATCGCACCCTTCGGAAAGCCTACGCTCATTGAATTCGGTATTCAGTGGACGCCTTCATGGTGGCGCGAACGAAGCCGTGATCCGGATGCTGATATCTATTGGAAGGTACGACCGTAGGGGATTGGCTTACTTTGCAGCAGCCGGAGCTAACATCTGGGTTCTAGTCCCGAGAACGTTCCGAGTTTCCTCGCAGCTGTGAAGCACAGGGAGAAGGTGCTCAGCGGGTTTGGGCATCGTGTTTACCAGACCGTACGTGTGCCATTCCGCCTACCAGGAAGACCATTCGTCTAAAGTTGTTTTCTGATAGTCTGATCCACGGTCATTCATCATCAGAAAGATTGCCAACGAAGTATTCGCAGTGTACGTCTTCGGTAGACAATAAGTCCACCAACAACGCTGGCGGATGAACTCATCAGCGACTTGCGAATGCGTCTGGAAAAGCTGTTCAAGCGGAATCTCCCGCCTCAGCACAAGAAGAAGACGAAGTTTCGATTCGACTATGCGCTGTTGGCTGTTTTTATTCGCTTTCGCCGAAATTCTGGGACGAAGAGCTCGAAGATCTGGTGTACTTCAAGCTTCATTCTTGACCTGGGTGGAAGCAGAGACAAACCACGGAGGATATGATGGAATTAATTCGATCGAGGAACGAAAACGAGATACGCGCCAGGCCAGCTACTTCGCCGTCCGAGTAGCTGAACACGAATTGAAGGCGTTGTTCCCTTTCTTTCTTCTCCTTCGCAAGCGAGCGCAGGTGCCAGCAATACATGTCACCGCTCCTCGCCGACTTCGTCCCCCATCGTGACATCGCACTGGACCTCCCGCCCCGAGGGTGCTGCGCGGGCATAACGGAAACGCGGCATTTGTCGCCTTTTTCTCAAACGACCAAGTGATCAGCGCATCCGAATCCGACGGGGACAGCACCGTCCGCCTCTGGAATCTCTCAGACGGGTACACACACAAAGGACGCTGGGTTGCCGTCGGAGGTCGAGACGGCAAGGTGAGGCTCGTCGATCTCCACAGGCCCGCCGAGGACGTTGTCAGGTCGACTGTGCGGCACGAGGCCTTGATCAAGTCACTTTCGTTCTCTCCTAACTCGACGAGGCTCGCGAGCGGCGCACAGAATGGGACAATGTTGGTGTGGTCGGTGCCCTTCGAACCCGAAGGCCAGGTATCGTAGCAAGCGCTAGATTTCCTGATGCACATGCAAGACCCGGGGACCCGCATGCAACGATCGCGTCTGGTGAGCATGCACGCTCTTTGTGACATCCTCATCCCCCCATAAATCGTATCCGCATATCTTATGTAGGCTCAAACTACACGGTATCGTACCTCCCTTCCGTGATCCCTGTGATTACCACTTACGGTGTTCTCTTGGAATCTAGAGCCCGTCTATTGACGATGTGAAAAGGAACTCAAGGAACTCGTAGAGTGCCCATACCTTGCGTGCAGTCAAACCAGGGGACGAGACCACGCTTGCTGCTGGAGCGTGGTATCCAGCCAAGAACGAACACAACTTGATAAGGTAAACTTTCGCGGTTGCACGAGATTTCAAGTCCTAACCTCGGCGTGGCCTCCTGCAAAGGAAATACATAAAGCACTGCTCGGGCCGTTTTCGCGAGATCATCTCGGAGCCTGAGTTCGTCGCTCATCTCGGCGAACCAGTCCCACATCCAGAGGGAAAGCGGCGTGGAAGCATTTTCGGTCGAGACGACGAGCTGAAAAAGGCTATTTGGCATGTCAACAGTTCGCCTTTTCGTGTATCGTCCTTGCCTGCTGCTGAAACACTGACGTCGTTTCCAGGCACAACCTTGAGAGAATACAAATTCGTCGTCGTCGGTGGTATCTCCCACCCATCCTCGAGCATCTTTTCATTTTCGTCAGGTGTCGGAAAGTCTGCCCATCCAGTTCATCCAGAGCCACTTTGTCGACGAGCACGACCCAACTATTGAGGGTGCGTAATTTCTCTTCGGTCCTTCTTTCCCAAGCACTCTCTCATTCTCGTGTCTTTAGATTCGTACCGCAATCGATGTGTCATCAATGACGAGGTCGCACTGCTCGATGTTCTTGACACTGCTGGGCAAGAGGACGGGTACGTACGATGGCCACCTTTTGCGTGGCTCCAAGAATAATTAGCGCTCTAGGGTCATGCGTGAACAATATAATATATGCGGACAGAGGAGGGGTTACTCCTTGTCTATTCCATCACGTCGCACAACTCATTCGAGGGAATACCGTCGTGGCTAACAAGTGTGATCTCGAGTACGAACGCCAGTTCGGCATGAATGGTATGACCGTGTGTTATCTTGGCTTGGATTTTCCCCTCTTCGAGCTCAACCGTTCTCCAACAGCGGGGGAAAAAGGTGTCCATGTGCTAGCGATCTGTCCCTAGGTGTTCCTGGAGACGTAATCGAGGCTGCGTAGTATGTCACACAAAGTTGCGAGTAGTACCACCGGCAACGCCCTGCATTTGCGTCTCCGGATCCCATCAACAAGCACAATTTTTACAGGTACTTGGGCGAGGAGTGGTATGTCTGTTGAGTCCTCGAAGCACTCGTACATTGATGAAATTACATTCCAGCTTCTCGACTACTTCACGTCCGAACTTTTGCAGAAAGGAAAGGCTTGACAGAATGTCTCGAGGAATACATCTTCGCTTCCGAGGCCAACTTCGGTGCAGCGTTCCCCGAAATGCTATCTCGTTTCGTAGGCGATCTGTTCAACCACGTCGGATATAGTACAGAGTTCTGTTCTGTTGGTGTCAGTACCAAGGTTCGTGTTCGAATTTGGGCTACTATGCGATCATTGACATTGTGTGTAGGTCTAGCCATGACCGCAGTTCACTCTGCCAATTCGGACTTGCTTCCAAGAGCCTGGTTTCCCGATGTAATTTCGACTGCCGACCCCAAAGGAGGCAATCGAACGACACTGTACATTCTCGCCCCCTTGTTTCTTGCGACCCTCGCTTCTCCGACATTAAACGCGCAGATAATGAGACAATGTACTCCAAGACCCTCACGGAACACGCACGGGTCTATCATCCATGACTATTTCAACATGTGCAAGTTTGATATCTCAACCGAGGCCGGTATAGCAGATGCGATCGAGGAATTTTCTTGGGCCAACGTGCTTATGTACGGTGTCTCGGCGCGGTTGCACGAGCCCTTCAACGCTGATCTCTTGATGTGTCTGGTGACCTGCTCAATTTTCCTCCCCTCTCTGTTGGTGTGTATCGACAAGTTCTCTTCTCGACAGCTGTTGTTGATGGCCTACTTTACTGCTTCCCTCTAGTACTATGTTGCAAGGGGACGTCCTCAACTCGACATTCGATCGTTCTACAAGACCACCGAAGACGTTTTGCACAACTTGGTTTTGGGACTACGCACCGAGACCGCTCCGAACATGCTTCCTACGCCAACATCTGATTTGGCGCAAACAACTCCGAATGCATGACATCCAATGATTCAGACGACGGTTGTGCATCCCAACGAGCCCTGCAAGATACAGCATCCAAACGCCCCACCATTGATCGTTGTACGGAACACGGAAGAAAGGCTGATGCGTGCCGCCAGAGAGCAGGACGGTGATGCTGCGCAGGTGGCGAGAGAAGAAGAAGCCGAAGACACAGTCGGATGACAGGAGCTCGTCGACGAAGGTCCGTGTCTCCGACGTCGTTGCGCTAATTGCTCTGTCGTTACTCCGACACAGTCGCCACCACGTCCGATACCGTCAAGCATGAAGCTGGATACCATCGCCAACGTTACTACTCCAGAGGGAAGAGGTTATGTTTTCGATGTGCTGAAGGAGAGGTATGGCGCGAACGTCATGACGTGCTGTCTTTTGCAGGGTTTGCCAGTTGATGGAGGCAAGGATTTCTCTCTCTTCAATGTAACCCTGTACTTTGGCCAGGAACTTTCTGTACAAGATGGGTACTTCTCCAGCCTATTCTCCGCCCCAAAGACCATCAAAGCGACTGTGGCAGCACTCGACAAACAATGCGAAGGCGTCGCAGACTAGATCAAGGCCTACTTGCTTCAGAAGCGGAGTACCGGTCAAGCATCGGCGTCGTCTTCCTGATACCAGTCCCGTCTTTCCTCATAATTCTCTGGTAAAATCCCCCATCAGGCCGGGGAGGGAACATCGACACCCATGACTAAACCTTCTACGAAACGCACTATAACTCGCGACCACGACGGCGACCACCACACAACTACGACGACGACAACAACATCATTCCCTATCCTGAGACACCGACGAAGAAACACGCTCCGTCGTCCACCGATCGTGTGAAGACAAGGAGCAGTTCCACCGACAAGCGCTCTCGTCCCTCAACAGCTTTTACGACCGCGTTCCTTACTGCACTCAAAGGCAGCAGCAGCTGACTGATTCTCCGGTATCTAGTCCTTCTACTCCCCGCCGTCCCCGCTGTGCGACGGTGTCGGATGTGACTGCCACGCCAATGCACGCCGACTCGCGACCGTTCACGTTGCCGCCGTCGTCACCGTTTCGTTCGCAAGGACAGACGACGCCGCCCGCCCGGCATCGTTCCCGGGTGGAGCGGATGTGGGCGGAACCGTCGTTGTCTCTAAATGTGTATCATTTCAGCTGGGTGTGGTATATGTACAGTACATACATGTATGTGTGGTGTTACATTGCGGAAAACTTGAACATCGTCGAACTGGCTAGGAATTCACATGTTAGGCGATGCCAAAGCAACCTCCCTGTCGGACGTTCCCGATCGATCCACGAAATTACCTCAACACAAATTATCGTTCACGACACCATCTCCGGCGGTACATGCATTACACGCCTTCGAGGACGTCCAAAGATCCTCCACGGCATCCGGCACCACGTCCACCGCCTCCTCAAGGGCCTCGACGCCGCCGACCTCGTCAAAGCCCAGGGGCTAGCTCAGTCTCGGCCACTCCTACTCCTGCTTCCGCGCCAAGCTCAAATACAACGTGAACATGATCGACGACATCATGATCATCCAGGCCACCTCCACAACCAGGACTTTGCTGCGTCGTGTCCATCGCCGAGTACCGCAAATCACTCGTCGCCTATCCATCCGACAAGGCGAACCTCGTTGCACCCCGCGTTGCCCCTGCGCGCCTGATTGGCCACGCGGGCAGCTTTATCAGCCTCAGCAAGTACCTCGTCTCGATCGACCAGATTCTCGACGTCGAAAAGGCCTTCTTCCGTGTACTCAAGATCAAGGACAACTCCCGCAAGGTGAGCCAGCCGTCTACACGCAAGACAGACAAGAGGCGGAAGAAGCGGAGAGCGAGCAAGGCGATGGATGTCGATAGGGATACCGGTGCACAGGATGGCCAGGAGATGAGGACGAACTGGGGGTGAAAAAGTCCAAGTAGTCCAAGGAGGAGCAGTCATAAAAGCTGCCAAGGCGACCAGGAAGGCGGAGAAGGCTGCGGCGTCGACATCGACAACATAGGTGCGCACGTCTCGTCATATGTATTTTCAAAACTCTCGCGCTCACGCCCCGCCCTCACCCTCTCTCTTACTTGCCATCGTCCTCCACCCAAATGCCCTCGCCCATCCGGCTCCCTCGGTGACCGCGCACTGTGCGTACCAGTGCCGTTGCCGTTGCCGTTGCCGTCTCCCTCCTCGCCTCTTAAGCTCGCCTAACCTCGCATCAGCACCATCGCTGTCGCCCTCTTTCGGAAGGGGAGGGCTTCGGACGTCCGAAATGCAGAGTTTGCTGCTCAGTCGGAGCGTGGAAGAGCCGACGTGCTAGAACGCAAACACCATCAAGCCAAAGCTCGAATCGAGAGCGAATTATCCGTCCGGCGGATCTTGGACCGTCAAAACGTGGAGCCGATACAAGACACGGAGGGCCTACGTCGAGTGCGTGCCAACTTGGCAATGTGCAATGTGGCAGAGCACCCCCACGTCGCGAGGATACGACATGATGACGCGGCGTGCTGGTAGCCACCACACCAACGACGACGTGACGAAGGGGATGCGACGAGGGCGCGACAACAATAGACGACGACGTGACGAGACGCCACGGCAGGTGACGGAACCTGAAGGAGGACAACAACGGCAGGTAGATGGTCACCGCAGGTTCGGAGGGTTCTTACATCAATATCTCGCAGATGTCGGACTGTGTAGGCAAACGCGACTGTCCTTTCCTGATCCCTCTTCAATCGTCGCGCTATATGAACGTCTCCTTGATCTCCCATCGCTATCTCTCGTCTCTGGTCGACTTCGATTCTCTGGACTCGTCTTCCGCCTCACAAATTTCTCCCGTCTGGCGTCACCCGAATTCGACACGAGCATTCACACTTATCGTGCCACGGCGTCGATTCTCGGCGAGGTACGGTTCGAGACCCAAGACAACTCGCTAGGTATTTTCCCCCACCCTCCTCGGAATATGCCTACGTGCTCCGCCTCGGCGGCAAACAGAGCGTGGAAGGACGTCGTATACCGTTCGGTTTCCGTCATCGAACACTGCCGCACTTCACAAAGGACGACTTCAGCCCCGAAGCCAGGGGATTCGTGGAGACCTTTTACTTGAGAGGATCACGTCCAAGAATGATGTCCTCAGACGAACCCGCCTCGACGCCGCTCCAGACGGATGTCGGAGTGTCGTCGCGTATCCTTTGACTCACCCCGTCTCGTACCAGCCTGGAACTTTCGCGACGACACCCACCCACACCACATGCACGTCCGCAAGTCTAAACAACAACGCAACTCTGACCACAGTTTCGTCGTACAAAAGAAGCATCACAGAAAGTGGTCAGAGGAGACTCAGATGCTCGTAGACGGCCGTAACACCTGGGGCGTCAACAACTGGAAGGTCGCATCCTCAAAGACCCCGTCTCAAGTTCGACAGCCTCTCTCTCCCCGGTCGACCCCCAGGGACCGGTTCCGCACGTACGTTCCTGACGCAGAACACTACCCCAACGCCACAGAACCGCTCCACTGAGCTCAGCGACCGCTTTCGCAACACCTCCCCTCCGTGCCGCCACAGACGGTCAGCTCCACCGCATCCCATATTTTATTTTCGTGACGGACTGCGTTGATATGCCACGGGTAGGCGACGCACGTCCAGCCTCGATCCCTCCCCGATGGGGGCTGTGGCTACCGCGGAGTGATATTTATTTATTCGTTTAGGGTGATATGTTGCAGGTGCGTCCGTGCGTGCGTTGTCTGCGATGACGACGATTTTGTTGACGCATACACCCTGGACCTTGACCGTATCAATGCGAGGTATGTAGGTCCTGCCTGGCAAAGTACCCTACCTCATACGTGACGAACGCGTGTGCAAGATGCGGCTATACAACGACTGCGGCGTCCAGGGTCGTTCGCGAATCCGACTCCGACCATCCCAGCATTTCTTGAGCTCGACGTCGCGCGGTGCGGTCGCCAGTTCGCAGTGTCGAACTGGGAGGATTCGTTGCCATATGTTTACTCGTCGTTTTGATGTCTCCCCATATCCCATGCGATACCTCCTTGATCTCTAGGTGCATATTCGTTGTAGGCTGCTATGTAAACCTGCGAACTACATAGTACTACTTCAAATGCTTCAAATGAACGCGACTCGTTACACGTGGCGTTTGTCTAATGTGACATCTGAGTTTCAACTAGAAGTAGGCTCGGAGAAATACTACCAAGGCTACCAAGATATGTCGAGGCACTCTGACTTTTTGTTGAAAATCAGCTCAGCTGCGACCCCTCCCAACGGCAGGATCGTTCCATCTATGGACAAGATCCTCGACCGAGAGCTGGCCGATCGTTCTCTAGACGAGGGTAGCTTGAATATTAAATCTTCCAAATCTATCATCGCCAGGCTTTTCCCTTCGTTACAAGTCACTCCAAAGGAACTCAATCACAAATATGTGGAGTTGCTCTCCAAGCTGAACACGGAAGATGAAGTTCCGACACCCCCTCGACCTGATACTACCAGTATAACACGACCTAGGCGCAATCTGCGCACCCGCAAATCGGTACAGGTCCAAGCGCCAGTGGCGCCGAAGAAAAAGAGGCCGCTATACCCCTCGAAAACTTTGTATAGCACCAAGAAACGGATGTGGAACGTGAAGGGGTTTCGGCTTGGGAAAGCCGACATGGCAGTCGAAGGTGCGAGTGCAGATCTTGCACTAAAGCTGCCAGTGAACTGACACCGCACCCGAAGGCGCGATAATGGAGCAGTTCCTGCGCCCAAAGCTGCCCGCTGTGTCGCACACTACCGGCACTACTACAGCTCACCAGAATGAGCAACAATTCCCTTCTCAGCACCGCGATACAGATACGGATACCGCAGAATCTGCGGGCGGGTCTATCAAATACCAGGGCTCATCCTCCAAGACTCCTAAAGAGAGGATAAAAATGACCATGCACGAGACCCAGTGGGCTTCGCTCCTGAATGCAATAGCTGCGGCGTTAGCGTTACGAAAGTCCAAGACTACATCTCGGTTCCCGGACAAGGCCGACGATCTCGGTCGTTGCTGGTACAGTTTCTTCTCTACGAAGCGCGTACCGTCGGAGGAGGGACAAGTCCAGTGGAGTCGAAAACCAGACGTAGTCCTTCTCGAATGTCAGGGCGACCGTCTCGACCCTATCACTTGGGGCAACCTCAAGGCAATCGGCGAATTGACTTCCTCCGACCTCAAGCAAAACAAGACTCTGATCAGCTCCCTTAATACAAAGGCGTATATTTTATTATGTTCGCAACCATGGCGACGCTACGTCCTCGCTTTTTCTCTCGCCCGTGACGAATTGCGGATCCACCTATTCGACCGTTCTGGCGTCGTCATCTCCCCCCCCATCAAATTACATACGAACGTATCCGAGACATGTCGAATCGTTTACGCTTTTGCTCACGCCAACCCAGCCATCCTTGGCTTCGACCCCACGGTCAGAATCTTCGATTCACACCATGTCCGACAGCCCTCCTCTTCGCCTGCGGGTACTATCGAAATAGAAGGTTGTACTTATGACATCATCTCAATCCTCTGGGCAAGCAACGGATTCGTCGGGCGCTGCACCAACGCCTTTCACGTTCGCCCACAGGACGCTCCCCCCCCGCTCGCTAATATGGAAATCGACGAGTACGACTATGTCATCAAAGATAGTTGGCTGGAAGTTGATTTGCTCGGCCACGAGCAATCTATTCTAAGTCACATCTCTGGTATGGAAGGTGTCCCCAGACTGTTCAAGGCTTGGACGGTCAAGTACGAAGGAAAAGACGACACCACACGGCGTAACAGACCTGATTCATGGGATCCAAACGTGGCGCCACGCTATGTGACCCGTGTCCACCGTCGACTCTTAATGGCTCCGGTTGGTAGCCCGCTATCTTCGTTCAAGTCGCAGAGGGAACTTCTTCTTGGCTTGATAGAGGGGCTTGAGAGTGCGTCCATTGTAGGCTAGTGGTTGTGCTATTACTGAATGAGCGCCTAGTTCACGAACGGCTTGTCAAGGAAAAACGTGTCCTTCACCGGGACGTCAGTCCAAACAACCTGATTTTTCGACGTTCGAACCGCGACTGTAGATCGGTAGTGCTCATTGATTTCGATTATGCCATCCGCATGGATGGCAGGATGGCTCAGTATCCCAAGGGAACGGTAGGAAATTGAATGAAATACGTGTGCAGCGCATGACTAAAACTTCACAATAGGGAACATTGCCGTTTGTGTCCCTGGCCGTTTTGCGACAGGCTGCTTCCATCAGAGAGGATGTAGAAATTCTGCACGAGGTTGAGGACGACCTCGAGTCCTTTTTTTATGTGTTCATTTGGATTTGTGTCCTCCACACTGGACCTGATGGCGCACATGATGTCCCACTTGACGATAATACCTCGATCATCACCAGGTGGGGTGAGGCGGCGTTGCAAAATGGTGGATTGGTCCTCGCTAGAGACGCGAAAAGTTCCTTCATTCACGCTCCTAACAACATAATCGAAGAACAATTTACGCCGTACTTCAACAATCTGAAGCCACTAGCGCGCGAGTGGAAGAAGTTAGTCAAAATAGAGGACGATCGCAGGGATGACAAGGTCAACCAGCTTAATCAGCACCGGACACCATCCGAGCACCCCGAGCCTAAGGTGCTCTCTCACCAAAGAATCTGCGAGCTCATACGCAGCTACATCCCGCCTGAAACCCCCTTGGTGGATACTGGTAATCCTCCCGAAACCCACCCCGATGAATCGCGGAAGAGGCAGATGCCGTCGTTCTCAACCCTGAGTTCGACCGTCTCGGCGAAGAAAACACGGTACAACGTAGATGTCATGGTCGGCTCGAATTCGTCCGATCGTTAGGTAACATTGTCGGGACGCAATACTTTTTTAATACCTAAATATACGTACAAATCACGCGCGGCGTTTGTACAATACAATTTCGAGGGTATATAAGCGTGTTTGTTCAATCCGCAACCGTGCCCGTCTCTCATCCCCGTCGCCAATGGCGAAGTCCACCAAACGGCGCGGGTCCAGCGTGGGAGCTGCTGGTCCCTCCAAAAGGTCAAAGCCAGACAGCCCAGTTCGTCGAAGTCAACGGAATGGAAAGGGCTCGGGGGGCGCCGGAGAGCAACTTAGGAGAGTGGGCGACGCTATCGCAACTGCGCTTTTGAAGAAGTCTGACCAATTTGCTGATTCGGGCGAAGCCGTCAATCCAATGGCACCCAAAACTCCCGGGCGCAAGCGAGGAAGCAAACATACTGTGAGTCTGTGGCCCCCGACTTGATTGCTATTCCAACAGCAACGACAGTCCAGAGATCACCAGCCTCAATCTCCGACTGTCACTGACTCGGAACGTCTTGCACACGACTCAAGGTTCGGGTTGAAACTTGTGAGTTGACGCGTTCACAGCATCGAGTACTCAAGATTCTGACATTACGGGACAGCCAACAAATGACGATTCGGACGGTTCGCTTGCTGAGCCCCTGGTAATACCCAGCTTTAAAAGAGGACTGAAGTTAATCGAGGATGCACGAAATCGCCAGCTGTTGCAGCGTGCAAAGACAGGTTCCACCAATCGCAAAGCTAGCAAGGTGTCCCATGGGGACGCTAAGGACCCGCGCACCAATGATGAGGAGTGCTTACCCGGGGATGAGGACGACACCGAAGAGGACGATGGCGAAGAGGACGAAGAAGACTTCGGAGGGGTCAAATCATTTAACGACGGTAGCGACAAGGACGAGGAGGAGGAGGACGAGGAGGATGAGGAAGACGAGGAAGATGAGGAGGACGAGGAGGACGATGTGGACAAGGTGGACGAGGGCGAGGGCGATATGGTGTGTACAGTCCCACCCTCCGTTCTGATGCTCATTTGAATACAGGACATACCCGGTCGAGAAATTCGATCCCGGCGTGAACGCCTGCCAGTCTCGCGTGACGTGGCAAACGAGGTAAGTCAAGATTCAAATGCAAAACTTGCAATTTTATTTATATATTAGGATGTCAATGTACTCAATGCTCACTACACGAAGAACCGTCGACCTCGACCTCCGTCGCCGGCAAGACTGCGTGGTTTACAGCCGCAGATGGAGCCAGACGAAAGCGGTAGTGACATTCCCTCTCGACACCGACGTCACTCGAAGACTGGGAAGCCAACCCGTTCCAAAGACCCGAGCCAACTCAGCTTCTATCCAGCAAAATGGAAAGACTTCCTCGAGGAGTGCAAGATTGAGGTTCGTACGTATGCCGCGGTTCGTGAGCCTTGGCCACAAAATAGGTCAGCGGTAAACGGTTTCATTTCTGACGTGATCGACATGACGGTACAAAAATGGAGACGAGAAAAACGAACTGTCGAGAAGCGACGGTACCCCAAGTATAGGAAATTCATGTGCAAATTAGTACGCATCCTGATGCCAACTGCACACATATTGCTGATTCCTTGTTTAGCTCTTCGAAGATCTTGCTTCGTGGCGCGGCGAGTTAAAAAAGGCAGCAGCTAGCTCCGTTCGTGCACACTATGATTTGTTCCCACCCCCAGGTAGCCAACTCTCTAAGGCCGAGACGCGCCAATTTGTCAAACGCGCTGCCGAAGATCTAATCCGGAAGTCGGTGTTTGCGCACGGCGGGAAAGATGACCAGGTATTCTTCCGTTTTACTACGGGCTTTCTTCACTTATTTTTGATTCCCCTACAGGGCCATACGAACAATTTTGGACACCCGGCGATCCGCGAGCTCATTCATGTTTTCTTTTTCAGTCGTGAGACTCGCATTGGCAATCTTCGCCGAGCTGAATTTGGGACACGCATCCCAAACAATACACTGACCTTCGTTGTTACTGCGGTATGTCCCGGCGTTTGACTTTCTCTCCTACTCACATTATTGTACTAGATACGGTGCATCCTTGATGGATATCAAATGAATGGCAAGCCGAAATTCCCCCATTTTACTGGTGACATATACCGTCTGAAGTGGCGCAAGTATAATGAGCTCGTTACAAAGCTTGAGTCGGATGATATACATTGTGATAAGTTGGATCAGATGTGTCGCGAGATTGCTCGCACTGGCATGTAAGTCGAGTCTTATTTTTATTTTCTTTGTTCTGATGCTGATGTCGAAATTGTAACACCAGTGCTGGTGGAGGTGGAGGTCTCGTTGACTCTGATGATGGGAATACAAGCAATGAAGAAGATTATGGAGTTCAAATCGACTGACTAGATTGTTGGCTACAGTGTGCCAGTATTTCACATTTCATTGATGTGAATGACTTTATTCCGGTGTGGTAGTAGTAATAGGATCATGTCACGGGTTGAGCTTGCTGGAATTAATAATGTTATCTTGAACAAAGCCCTGGCAGGCTGACAGAGCTGAGCCAGCTAGAAGAGCATAGACATCAAATACTCTGAGAATGACTTTCAGATGTGACAATACTTGCCATGGGCTTAACACTCTGAGAATTTATTAGACTTTCAGATGTGACAATACTTGCCATGGACTTAACACTCTGAGAATCTATTAGACTTTCAGATGTGACAATACTTGCCAAGGGCTTAACACTCTGACAATCTATCAGACTTTGGCATACAAATGATAGACTTTGAGATTTTGAAATTTAAGAAGGGTGTGATAGATATCTAGAGTCTTTCATTTTGAGAATGTGGTGTGACAGGCATCAGAGTCATCAATACCATGGGAAAACAATGGTATTTTCACAAACATGTGAAAAGAAGTATGGTAGTCTATCACTTACAACAATACTATGAGACACTATGACAGAGCTATGAAAGCACTGTCAAGTTGGACCCTCACTATGAGCACTATGAAGCTGTCCAGTACTGTCCAGTACTGGACAGCTTCCCCTTAATTTGCTGATGTGGAACTGCAGTCAGAGATAGAGATACGAAACATACTTCCTTAGTCGTTCCCCACGGGTTGCAGTTTCAGTGTCCAGTTGGATGCGTTCGCAACCTCGGACACGTCTAAAGCCG